>PVKZ01002981.1:0-169157 GCA_004027375.1 Macroglossus sobrinus
TGGCAAGGATATGAGAAAAAAGGAACCCTGTGTGCTATTGGCGGGTATGTAAATTGGTACAGCCACCATGGAAAACAGTATGGAGTTTAGTCAGAAAAAAGTAGAGTTGCCACATGATCTAGCAATTCTACTTGTGGTTATTTATCTAAAGAAAATGAAACCAGAAACTTGAAAAAATATCGGCACCCCCATGTTCATTTTAGCATTATTTATAATAGCCAAGATATGGAAAGAACCTAAGTATCATTGATGGATGGATGGATAAAGAAGATGTGGTCACACACACAAAACTCAGCCATAAAGAAGAATAGAATCTCACCACTTGGGACAACGTGGATGGACCTCGAGGGCATTGTGCTAAGTGAAGTAAGTCAGAGAAACAAAAACACCCTGCGATTTGTGTGGACTCCTCAGATAAAACAAACAAAAACAAACAAAAACGCCAAACTCATACATACAAAGAACAGATTGGTGGTTGCCAGAGAAGAGAGTTTGGGATGTGGATGAAATGGGCGAAGGTGAGCAAAAGGTACAGACTTCCAGGTACAAATAAGGAAGCCATGAGATGTCATGTACAGCATAGTCACTGTAGTTAACAATTCCATGTTGCATATTTGGAAACTGCAGAGAGGAAATGTTAAAAGTCCTCATCACAAGAAAAAAATTCTGGAACAATGTATAGGGACAGATGGTGATCATTTCTCAGCGTATACAAATATTGAATCATGTCGTACACCTGAAACCTATATGCTCAGTATATCTCAATAAAAAAATTTATTAAAAAAAGAATGGCTGCTGACGTGTGGATTGTGGCTTTTACGAGTCTGCCTTCCAGCGCGTGTGCCTTTCATCTTTTGTAGTAAGGATACATCTGAGAGGATGTGCGACAATGCCAAATTGTCTCACAGTACCATGTTTTTGTGGAGTCATGAGGGAGGGAATACATATAATGTATGCAGAATTTTTAGATTAGATTTCCTTATATGGCCTTTTTTGATATAGTTTCTTATATGTGGGGAAAAATGATTCATAAAATACATTAGTTAGTGTGTTTCGTTATGTCAGCAATATAACTCGATTTTTAAGTTAGGTTATTAAGGGTTTACATGGGAGTCTGAAAGGACTCATGACTAATTTACTTTCAAAAACATTAAAAAGGAGTGACAAGTGGATGACTGTCTACTTTCACCACTTAAAGCAGTTAGGAGGATGACAGGGACATGAAAATAGGAGCAGCACATTCTTCCGAATTATTTTGAAGTGAGGCTTTGTCTTTGGTCTCTAAAAAAATAATAATTAATAGCTCCTTAATTCAATACCTAGGGGACCAGAGATACTAAAAGGAAGTCTTATTTATTCATCAGTCATTCATTTATTTAATAAATTGAACACCTAATATGTCCTGACACTGAGCTAGGCCTAACAAATGCCACAGTTAATGGAGCAGACATTGTCTCTGCATCCGTGGCGCTAACAGGCTAATGGGCAGACAGATAATAAATAAACATGGAAACATATGTGATTATAATCTATGCACCCAATTTAGGAGTACCTATTATATTAAGCAAATATTAATGGCTATAAAGGGAGAGATTGACAGCAATGCAATAATCGTAGGGGACTCTAATACCCCACTAGCATCAATGGACAGATCATCTGGACAGAAAATTAATTAGGAAATGATGGCCTTAAATGTCACATTAGATGAGATTGACTTAATAGATATTATTGGAATTATGCATTATAATAAATGCTATGGAAGTAAAGTACAGATTTTATGATAAGTAAACCTATTTTAGATGAGGGTTTCAAGAATGGTCTCTCTGACTAAGTGACATTTAGAGCTGAGATCTGAGAAAGGAGTAGGAGACTTCCTGGTGATGGGTAGGGGAGAGGCATGTGTGAGGCGCTCAGGTGGGAGGAAGTCAAAGAAAGCCAGAACTTCTAGAACGCAGAGAGCAGTTGGTCAAGAGGTGGGTGGGCCTAATAATATCAGAGCTTGGCGGTCAGATTGAGGAGGACACAGGGTTTCATCCCAAGTGCAGCAAGAAGCCATTGATGACCTTGAGCTTGGACTTGCACGGTCTGATTAAGTGTTTCAGAGGTGGCTGTGGCTGTCGTGGATGCACTGAGGGGATGAGGAGACCTTAAGAGATGATGGTGGGTAGTGGCAAATGTCAGCAGAGGAGAGGAAGAGTGATGGATGAATTCACATTTCAGAAACAGAGCCCACGATTGTTAAAGGCATGGTTAAGGTTGGAGGGCCCTTCGACGGAGTCTGACAGCTCAGCGAGAAAAGATGAGGTTGAGCAGAGTAGGAGGATCAAATAGGAAGAAAGCGCCTACCTGCAGCCAGGAGCATTTTGTTAAATGGATTTTAATTTTTTACCTTTTTACCCTTTGGTCCTAAAATGAATGTATGCCACTGAAAGTCAAAGCTACTTGTAAGATAAACTTTTGAGACATCTTATTACCCAGGTGAAATACCTGTCTACAACAGTGGGCAACAGCCCCTGTTCTCAAGTGCTGTGTGCATAGTTTACAGGTCGAGAAAGAGAAATGTATATTGCAGGAAACCTTTTGATGAATTGTTGTTGTTATTATTGTTTTTTTTTTTTAAACTCCTGAAAACGTGATCTCTTGTTTTTTTCTCCCACAAGTTTTCTGTTTGGAAAAGAGATTTAGTGGAATTTAGACTTACAAATTGGAAGCATCAGTAATGGATGACCTTTTACATCACTTTACTTTTTATTTTTGTCTTTTAACCTTCCACTTTCTTCCTATGACTTGTATAGAAATTGTGTCTAGGAAACCTCTTTTCTGTCTTTGAAAAAGGCGAGCCCAGGTGCTTTATTCTTCCAAGAAGGAGATAACCTTTGGAGGAACATCAATTACTTGTAGACTTGCTGGGTCAAAGACGCAGGAGCCCGCTTGCCCGCTGGCAGGGGTGAGAGGGCGCGTGCTCCCTGGTTCTCATTGTCTCTGGGGCAGTGCTCAGGAGTTCTGAGTCAAAGGAAAGATTCGTGATGTGTTTGGTAGCAAAAAATATAATTCTGCATGAGCCGTAGTGACAGCACCACCAGTCTGTTGATTGAAATCAGTTTCAAAGGCATACTGATTATTTCGTGATCTTTTATATATTAGATTCGTTTGTTTAACAATTTGGCATTTTGCATTTTCCCTTTGAATTTTAATTTTTCTGGAAATCTCTGCTGGGTTGGACTTTCATGTTAGGATTCATGTTAGGGTAAATAGAGGCTAATCCATCTAATAAGCTCTATTTATAAATCTCTTTGCAGAAGACTTTTTATAAATTACGGTTTCTCATTCGTCTTTTATTTCCTCACCATTTTTGATCAGCAAGGCTGGATCAAAAAGGTGAATTCTTCAGCTAAAGTGATACTTCAGAATGAACTCATAAATTATCTATCGTTATTATAAAGCTAATTAGAAAATTTGAAATAAGAAACTATCTTATTTTTGAAAAGATAACAGTTTGACAGCTTGATCTTTATGACTTACTGTCATTCCTTCACGGATGCGCGCGGGGGGCCATCTGCTGTTTGTGGGAAGCAGGTGATATTTTGAGTAACTAGGCAGAATAGACACATAATGTCTTAAAGAACAAGTGCCTTTGAACCACCTGCTGGCCCTGTTTAAACGCCGGGTCAGGCTCTGGGTTGGTGGGTCTGGGATACGGAACCAGCATCTGCGCATCTCAGTTGCCGTCCTCTCTCACTTACCGATGGCTAGAACTGCACTTCTTGGTGCAGGAGCAAGGAATCTGGAGTCTGTGTCCAGAATCGTCCAGACTCATTTCTTATTTCTCATTCCCAGCAGTAACATTGTTTAAGGAATGAATGACATTCGAGACCCAGCCATTCACTGCCAGAGTTCTGTAACTCCCACACGCCGTCACCTCCAAATACCGAACTGGAACCTAGTCAGAACCCAACTATAACTTCTATTTGTAATTTGCTACCCATTTATCTCCCTTTCTGTTGTCCTTATCATTTTACAGCATTGAAAAATCGAAAACTAAACAAAGTCATCCCAGTAACTCAGTGTAAGTTCTAGAACAATTCCCGGACTTCCTCTTCCTTTCTCTGCAGCGCTTCTCTCTGGAAGTCAGTCTCCCCGGCCGATGGCACATGTGAACACGGACAGTCCCGCCCCTGCCGGGACAGTGATCCCGTGTCCCCCGCACGTGGCCCCCGAGCAGCCGTGCCTGCGATTCTCCCCAGGTGGTCACACCTGGGGAGTCACACAGCTCAGGGTCCTAAAGGGAATTAAAACAGGAGTAAAAGAAATTCTGCTCGTGGACATAGGAGTTTGGTTAAGAAGTGAAAATTGTGGCCTAGAGAAGACTTCAGTGGGCAGGACCTTTTTTCCAAGTTCAAGGTGAAGTGGGAGGGGGAAGCATGGCCCTGCTGCCCTCCCCCCCGGAGGCGGCCCTAGGATGTCCTGCTCGCTGCCTCCATGTTGGTTTCTAAACTCTGCCCTGGTCATGTTGACGCCTCACTTGGTCCATCTTCTGGTGGACTAGGACTTCGAGACCGCCGTGTCTCTAGAAATCTGTTCAACCTGTTCTTATTAGGAAACCAGAAAATCAAGTGTTTCTGTTATATTCAAATCATAAAGAAGAATGGATAAGGGATTGTTAGAAAGTTCTCTGTGTGTGAGAATGGCAGGACTGGTTTTCAGATCCTTAGCTGATCTCAAGTTCAAAAGAGAAGGCAGTTTACTATCAGGGCCTCAATTTACTACTCTGAGTAGGTCATTCTTCAATGTACTAACTCTGAGTAGCAGTCGGTACTACTTGGACCTCTGCTACAGCATACTACTTAGTTGTATTTTTTATTAGGAGACTTGTGAAGACCTTGAAGAGAGTTCACAGGTGAACATCAAGAGAATTTGCAGTTAGTACATATGAGGAGAGATTAAAGAAATTAAGAATACTTAACCTTGAAAAGGATACCTTCAAAAGCATCTTCAGTGACGAGGAAAAATTGCAGTCAGATGTTCTCCATTTCCTTTGGGGTGGGACAGAAGGAAGGAAATGTACACCTGTCCTTGGTTGTCTGCTTATATATTTTTATCTTGGAGTCCCCTGGAGTAGGGCTGACTTATCGATCCTTGTAAACAGACAAATGATTGTATGTATCAGTCTTCAGAATGCCTCAGAGCTGATGACTACCTGTCAAAATCTCTCATTTAGTTTATCTCTTTTATTTTACCTGCCTGTTTCTGAAAGTTTTATTTAATTCAGGCATCATGAACGTTCAAGGCTTCTTCCTGGAATCGCTACTCATAATTAATGACTCAGGCTCTGTAGAAATATGTCCATTCAGTACTTCGTTTATAAAAACCAATGCAAGACAGGTGAAGATAAAAAAAATATATCCACGACTAGACAGGTACATTCTTATGTTAAATTTATTTCTCATCCCTTCCCATTCTTGAATTTTCTTCACCACTCAGGAAAAAACTAAGAAATCTATAGTAAAAATGGAAAATAAATAATAAAACTGGGGGAAAAGGAAGGCGAGACTCATCTGACTTTTGTTGTGTTTTATGTTATATTAGCAAATAAGTGGTAGAAGGGAGGACTCAGCCTGCAGGGTTTCAAAACTTCATTATTTGCATAAATTTGTTTGGAAGTCGCTTTTGTACTGCAACTTGGTTTCGGTGCTGCAATGCTGCCCTCTGGTGGCCATACAGAAACAAAACCCCGAACCAAGACTGTTCCATGTTACTGGTTGCTCCATCACACTCCATTATGTAGTCATGCTAAACGGCTGAACTTTTAAAAAGCTTACAATACGAGAAGCAGAATAAGGCAAAATACTGTTAGGTTAACATGTTACTGTATTCTTGCCATAGGACCTCTGTTTTAGACCAGCCAGCGTTTACTTCTCTATATTTGCATGATAACTCTGTGACTTTCTCCTCTCTGTGGAAAAATGCATGACTTTACAGATCACATAGGTAAGAAGTTTATCAAAAAGAAGCCAAAGGGGTCCTCTCCTGGTACCAGATAATATACTACATCAAACCTGAGTGGCTTCGAAGCAATGTTTTTGGGGTGAAATATTCCGATGTTACAGAGCCTGCTGACACGGTGCGCTGACACAACATTGCTCTGTGCTATTTGTGCCAAGAATCACAGGGAAACGTCACACAAGTCCAACTGAGGGGCATTCTGCAAAATAAGTGGCCAGTACGCTTCAAAAGTGTTTAGTTCATGAAGGAGAAATACTGAAAACTGCCCCAGATGAAAAAAATATATATATATATGTACAGTTGGCAGTAGATACACGGGTTGAATTATTGCTAGCTTTTATCACATACTTAGCAAGTGCTCAATTCATTCATAGGCTTTTGATAGCTTCTCACTGAGTCATGAACCTTCCTGGGGCACAATGTCCCATGTCGCGCGTCCATGGTCAGGGAGGGCGGCGCCCCTTCCCTCCGGCTTTAGCGGAGTGGTCTGTGGGCCGGCTCCACGCACCCTGGCCGCTCCTGGTTTGATCATTTCTCATGGCCTCACTGTTAAGGTTCCCATTTACACTTGCTATTTATTTCCCCTTCTCCTTGACCCCCGAGGACCCAGGTACTGAGACACACTTGGCACTTTTTTGACACTTTTTGACACTACCTTTCAGCATTTGTCCTCAGCGCTGTCACGTCGCCCTTGACAGCTCCTCACGCAGTCTGTCAGCTCCCCTGAGCCCACGGTCGCCCTCTCATCACAGCCAAGGTGCAGAGTCTTTGTTCCAGCGAGCGCTCTGCCGTCAGCCTCCTTTGTGCCACGCGGGGGTGCCCGTCCTTGGCCTACCCCGCACCGTGGTGATCTGCACTCTGGAGCAATTATTCAATTTGGGGCAATTATTCGTGGGTGTTCTGTAAGCGAAGATTTTTTCAGGCTGTGACTAAACTTTGAAACAGCAGCTTCCCAGTCAGTTAAGGAATCACTTCTTCATGCCCACGAGGCTGATCTCAGCCTGTTGTCACCGGAGGAAGGTGGCGACCCTTTTTGTCCACAGTAAGCCGAGGTGATGGCCTCACATCCTGTCAGCGGTCAGCTACCTTCATGAGTGTCTTCAATATGGAGACAAATGATAAAATTTGGTTTTGGTAGAAGTCACCTATTTGTTATCTTTCTAATCTCTGCTCTCAATATTGCTTGTCTTTAAATAGAAGGAATTTCTTGAATCCTTTAGGAATTAGAGGACATATTAATGCCCGACAGAGGGATCCAGTCACTCATGCACTTATTCCCTGAGCCATCTCCTCTGACTTTGTGGCATAGAGCTGCACCGCTCGGGTTAAAATCTAGTTACTAGCCTTGTGACCTTGTGACATGTACTTTGACTTCTCTAAGTCTTAATTTCCTGTGTGTAAAATGGAATTTAGGGTTGTCATGGGATTAAAAAGGACATGTTTTCAATATAACAGAATCAGATCTTGGCACATAGAAAATATTAAGTGGATGTTGGCTCTTATTATTTATTATCTTGCACTTGGAGTTAGATCTTGTGATATAAAAAAAAGTAGCTGTAACAACACATTTACTTGTTATTTTTGCTATATTTTCAAGAGGAGTCATCTTGAAAACGTATAACATCTTTTTCTTTTAAAAACACGTTTCAGGCAAAGATGAGATCGTGTAAGAGCAGGTGGACGATAGTGCAACGATGAGGGGTTCAGTTCACGGTGCTTGGAAGGATGAAGGGCGGTTTGCTTCTGGTTCACTTGCTCTTGGCTAGGGGCTGAGGACCACAGCCGGTGTTGACATTGTCATCTTAAATCCAGGCCATTTGTAGCGCCAACCTTTAGACTGGCCAGATGCTGGCCCTGGATCTTCCTGTAGTTTACGATACCTCCGATTACATATCTAAATGAAAATGTCTTCTTTAACAGAAAATCAAAATGGATATTTTAAAAGAGTCAAATGAGGTTCCTCTTTGGAAAGCAAGATGCATTTCGTAGTGAAATAAAGATCTTGGTAGGATAGCAAGTTTTCCTCATCTTCCACAACTCAGAGGTCTGAGAGTATCTTGGCGTGGTCTGGCCACACTGTTCTACTTTAGTTTAAGGCTTGTGAAATCTTTACGTTTCTTGATGTTTATGGGTAATGTAATATCTAGAGCCTCATGTAAGCAGATAAAGTAATACTTTACTCTTGAACTTGTTTAAAGAGTTACATATATATGTTTGTTTTGGTAACAAAGTTATCTCTTTAGCTTCCTAAACTTTAAAAAAAATCACTTTTTATTTAAAACACACACTGTGCTCTTTTTTTAAGCACTTTTTTTAACACAGTATAACCATTAATGCTGCTCAGTTATCATGATGAACTGTTTACAGTGTTTTTTTTTGTTTTAACTGTATAGCTTCTCTTTCTGTCAGATCTAATGTAATGTTTTAATTCTCGTAGCTGTCTCCACAGGTGCTCTCTCCCTTATTCCATCTAGCACACAATTTGATTTTAATTTACTCCTTCTGATACCTATAAACTATAAAATTATATCACCAAAGGAATCCAAAGCGTTTATGAAATTAAAAAATTGAATAATTTTTCTCTTGGCATTAGAGTTATTTTGGCTATTTAGAGATCTTTAAATTTTTTTTTAATTTCTAAGTTCTTGTTTGTATGCTTTATAAGCTCGGTTCTCTAGTACTTTCACTTTGAGATAATTGAAGCAAAGGGTTTCTTACTATAATTCGACGATGATTCTGTAATTGGTTTGGCTGGTTCCACAGGGAAAAGAATAAGTCCCTTAAAACTTGGGATGGCTAGTATAATTAAAGTAGATATGAGGTGGTTTGGGGAGTGACCCTAGCCTGCTACTACATTCATGTATAGTAGGCTTGTCAAGTTAATATTCTGAAAAATGGGAATTATAATACAGGTTGTTACGTGAATCAACGAGATTTCGCTGTTCCCGTGAAAGCAGGAAGGAGGGGTGCTTGGGAGGGAGGTTGAGAGCAGAGTCTCTGAACATGGCGCATGGAAGGGTCTGGGAAGGAGAGGAGGGTCGGGGGAAGCTTAGAGAATGGACCAGCACACCATGAGGGGCAGGGAACTCGAGACACGGGGACTTAGAATTTGAGCAGTGACCAGGGACGTGGGTGATGGCAGACTGGTGGCAGACTGGTGGCAGGCTGTCATGTCAGCGTGGTCTCCGGCCTCGCGTCGCGGGCAGGGGTGCGCAGGGAGCGTGGGGAAGAGCCCCAGGTCTGTTCTCTCTTGCTCTGCAGGTTTTGGCAGCAATGGGCAGCGGCGGGTGGGTGAGGATGCTAATTCAGGTTAGGAATGCAAATATTGCTTAATGGTAACCCAAGTTTTTGATCTACAGTAGTCCTGTTTCTTTTTTCTAATTGGTAAATAGTGATCAAAACCAGTCGATGATTATTATACTTGGTGTTGCGGTGAACTGTGTCAATTTGTTTCTGTCTCAGCCTCCTTGTACTTAGTTCCCGCTGCTTTTGGTTTCTTAAAGAATTAATCAAGAAAACCCAACACCTCTAACCAAGTATTTTATGTTTATCCCTCCCATCCCTTCCATAATTCCATTGTGTTTCTGGTGGCTAATGGGAAAGGTTACTTTAGTAAATAATGACAGGAGTGCAATCTGAGTAAGTACCTCATCATATTCCTCACTTCTGATTCTGGAGACAGGAGAAGAATGGTTTACTAGAAGTTATTTCATCATATGTCTAATATAGCTCCATATCTAAAAGGCAGGTAGATTATATTTGTGACTAAGATGAAGAGGGCACATCAGATAGACCCTGGACTTAGGGAGATGTCAGTTCTTACAGAAAAGATCTTTCTTCTCACATATGATGATTTCTGATTTTGTCATCATGAGTATTTAAGATTCCCTGTCTCTTGAATTAATACCTCAGCATCTCTTCAGAGTCACTAGGCTTAACTCAGAGATACAATTCAGCTTCAGTATGGCTATTTAATTGGCTTGCTCCTAAAGAACTATTGCTCTGATTTTCAGGGGGAAAAAAAAGAAAAAGGTCTAGCAGGTGACTCGTAATTACCATCTCTAGTTGTACAAATATTAGAAACCAAGCTCTGGAACTAACAACAAAATGATGAGAGCCGCAGTGGAAAGCCAGTGGATGCTTTCAGCTCACCTCATGCAGGCTGTCCCAGTTTTCAGCAATACTGTTTCTGTTTTGTTTTGTTTTGTTTTGTTTTGTTTTGTTTTGTCTTGTTTTGTCTTGTTTTGTCTGCCGCTGGCCGTTTAACTTCATCACCCGGATGTAGGCTAGGACTTAGGAATTTCAGTGAGCACCGCCATCTTGATCTAGAAATTCTACTTTTTCAAGCCTTAGACCATGCAAGTTATCCAGAAATAGACTGAAGGAAAGAATTTATTATAAAAAAATAATCTTATGTGAACTTTAATGAAATAGTACCTACAATTTGCAATAGGCCTCTCAGAGAAGAAAAATACCTTTAAAAAAAAAAATCTCATGGCTTAATTACCATTGTATGGGAAAATGAAAACAATTAGTGATTCTATCGCAGATGTATGGAAGTCTCTCGAAAATACTTAATAAAGTAGTGATAGATGTGGCCATGTTGGTTTGACTCTCTTTTTGTTCATTTCAGGGTTTGAACATAATCTTTCACGTAGCCTTGGCTCTTCTAAAGGTAAGTCTGCTTTTATTCTGAAGTTACCACGCTCTTCCTCTCTGCCTTTGGAACTGGTCATAATTCAGTTTATAGCTTTTGACTCATTCTAGATTCTTGAACACACAGAAAAGAGAGACTTCCCTGGGGAGCTCTGATCCTCTCCCCTCCTCCCATTCTTTCCTGTTGTTGTTTATTTGGAATTTATTTCTTTGCTTTTCTTATAATCCATTTAATCTTGCTATCATAACCTTCCTTCCAGTAACTTGAAAAAAATATTTTCGTTCATATGAGTTGGATAATATCAGAGAAAAAGTTAAAAACCTGTTTTCTATCAAAATGATGCCAGGTTTTTTCTTAAAATACTTCTCACTATAATAACATCCCCAGAGGTACCTAAACATATAATTAATTATTAGAAAGCTCCTATAATATACTGACTAGAAAAGAAACGACTACATTTCAATTTGCAGTTCTTTCTCTGATAGCTAGAAATTTATAAGACACTTTAGAATTCAATTATAATTACCTTGTTGGATTTTATGTCAACATATCAATGCAGCTTTAACAGCAAGACATTTGCTGCGGAGCGGTTTTTGTCCTTCAGTCAAAGATGACAGACATTCTGTCACTGGAGGTGATAATGGCCTTGTTTATAAAAACATGCAGACTCACCTTTCCCTCAGTAAAACATAATGGTTATGATTGAAGACATCACACTCAGCCTTATTTGGTTCTAAATTCAGCTCGAATGTGTGACCTTGGGCGAATCACTCTCAGTGCCCAGAGCCTGAGTTTCGAGATAATACTAGAAACCGATTTGTAGGATAGTTGCAAGAATTAGATGAGATGATATACGTAAAAGTTTCTAACATAGTGTCTAGAAATGTCATAGCCTAATAAAGGTTAGCTGTCATTATCATGATTACTGTTGTATTCACGAGATAGCTCAGGATTGGTTTCTAGATTCTCCATCTTTCTTCCAAGTTTCCCAAAAGAAAACGACTTGATATCTTCAGAAAGCCCGTTGATGTGGTGGCTATGTCTGGGGGCTCCCCTAGACATAGCCACCACACATACCCTGATTGAGAGCAAAGGCGCGGCATCCTCTAGGCCTGCACATCTCAAGAAGCGGGTTGCCCGCGCCTCGTCTCTTGTTCTGTCAGACGTCTGGTTTTCTGTGAAGTCCATTAAATGTACTTTACATTGTTCATTAATCATTCTGAGCTTAGATATGAACAATTCTTCCGTCAAAGTTATTTTAGAAATTAGGAAAATAAACTTTTAAATAAAGTAACAGCAACATATTTGCATGTATGTTTTAATGAAGTTATAGCTCTCTACCTCTAATTTTTTTTCTTGTTGTTAAATCTAAACCAAACACTTTCTAAGATGCTTTCTGTAAAGGGCTGGAATAATGCCTTCAGAATGCCTAAGTAGTGAAAGTATCATGTAATTCAGACTAAAACAACAGTAAGCCATAAAGTAAGTGTAAGGAAGTCCAACCTGATTTTTCCTATCAGGTCTAATTTTTGTTAAGTCTCAGATAGTACATCTTTCCCAAAATGCCTTTCCTCTGTTTCTGATGGCCTTTCTTTGCTGGTGCTCTCAGCCGTGTTTAGTCTCTTTCGTGGGTAACCCAGGGCCCCCCTGCGTATATCAGACCTTCGCTGTGTCGGCTTGGTAACGTGTCTGTCTGGTAAATTATCTTTCCAATCGACAGGTCTTTTTTTTTTTCCTCGGCTTGATTATATTATTTTCATTTATTTCAAATGTGGCCTGTGCAGAGGATATCCTCTGGCCACTGGGCAGAAAGCCTATTGTGTCTTCTCTGTTAATAACACATGGACACTCATCTAATATCATCTTGGAGACTTTGACTAGTAAGAGAAGATAAAAAGGAGAGCTTTCTCACTGCTGTTGGCCTATGTTTACATCCGTTTCTTGTATGAATCCTGGCGCTGACCCCACACAGACACCATTTATAACTGAAGTGTGCTTCACTGATCTGATTGCCCCCACCTTGGAAAAATGCTACCCCCAAACACACAGGACAGCTACTAGCTTTTAGCTTCAAATCTGATATGCAGGATAAAAGACTGTATATTTGTTCATGTAAAAATAACTAACTTAGGAGACGGTTCCAAGCGCTCGTGAACCCAGCCTGAGTTTTAATGTAGCCACAGAGTCGCGTTAGGTTCCTCTGTACTAGAATTTCTCGCGGTGACAGGAATCAGAAGGAAGGAAACATTCCTTGGTCACTTACTCTGTGCGAGGTGTCGGCATCGGTTATCTCATCCGCATGCAGTAAATGTGCAGATGTTGTTTGTAGGCGAATCGTAGATTGTGTAAGCCGGGGAAACGCCATCTAATTCTCTCCCCCAGCTGATAATCGAGGGAGCCCAGGCAAGCCCCAGGCTTTTGGCTTACTAATGACAAAACTGGACTTGTAATATTTTTAAACAGTGTAGATGTAGGTTTCTGTCTGTTGTTCACAATGGTTTAAGGACACCTACTATCGTAATGGGAGCGACTTTCATTGAGCTTACAAATGGTCTTCCAGGTAGCTAGAAAGTTACTGAGCTAAAGATGATTCTCCGAAGTTGGTGGCATCATCCAGTCATTGATGATGTTGACAGGGCCCACTGGGAGGGTAGGTATAGTCCCCAAAATCTAATTTACGTGTCATATGAACCATTCAGTAGTCATAGCATGTTGTAATGGATGGAGATGATCAGTCAGAATTAATCTTAGCCACTTTGTATAGGTAGAGAAAATTTTCTATCAAATAGATTCTTTCCTTTTGGACAGTGGTTAGAAGTAAATGACTAGAAAAGAATGTTTTTCTCCCTTTACCCTAATCTCATTTTGTGTCTTATGCGTGCCCTGCAGTGGCCTCTTATTGTTATCGGGGTAAATGTCACAATTTTTAGTGTAGCCCGAATGATCTGGCCCAGCTTACCTCTTTATGCTTGTCACCCCATTCCTCCCTGTCTCTCAGTCAAGCCGTAATCATGGACCATCTCCGTAGGCCAGGGGCAGGGATCCCTCCCATAGCAACAGGACTTTGAGCATCCTTTGCTGTGCTCTTTGGTTGTTGGGACCATTTTTTTTGAGAAACATCTATTTGTATCTTTTGTCCAATTTTTAATTGGGTTATCTGTGTTTTTATTGTTACGTTTCTATATGTTTTTGGATTTGTAATGATTTTTGCACATTCAACTGGTTTTGTAACTTCCATGAAGGAACGCCTGTTGTCCTGTTGGTGGCAGCGTAACACTACTTTTTGGAAACAAGCTCATAGTCTAGCACGTTAAATTGTGACATAGGCATATTCTCTTATATTGGTTTTCCTTTCCCACATAATCTGTCGTTTGAATGTTTAATATCAATGTTTAATTTTAATGTGAATGCTTTTAACTTGTATATTTTCAGTCTGATGATGTGAGTTTCAGGGTGCTGTCTAGTAAATGCTAAAATAACCGGTAAACACACACGTGGACTTCTGACTAGTGCGAGATACTCAAGGAACGTCAAAGTTTTAAAGTTCCAGAAAGAACGCATTTTACGGATTAGAGATCGATATCAGAAACCAAAGTATAACATCATAGCATCGTGTGTGTATCATGTACCATTGCATTTGTTGACATGATTTATCATTATTTATGGATCATGACACCATCCAGGATGCCAGGGAGGAAGGATAGTTGACTGAACTTGCCGTGTTCCACGTCGTCAGTAACTAATCTGAACTAAGTGTACGCTAGGAGATAGGTCACTCGACAGAGATAAGACCAAGAGAGTCCAGTGTCCTTGGTGTCCTGTGTTTGTGAGACAGTGAAGCGCCATCAGCACTCTCACCCAAGCATTTCTGCCTTTTACCCTCAAAGTATCTCTCTCTCCACCTTCACCATGCCCTGCCAGCCCGTCTTCGGTGAAGGCGCGCTCTGCTTCATCGAGGGGCACCTCCCGGCCACGTCCTGTCTCCCTTTGGGGAAGGCCGTGGTGGTTGGTCAGTTCACCTACACAGCACCCAGCGAGCGCTGGTCCTGACAAGCGCTGGGCCAGGCGTGGGAGCACACGGAGATGGCAGTCTGTGTCCTCAAGTGGTCCCCAGCCTCCTGGGGACAGTTATCATTCCATGTGACTGCCATGGAGCCTTAAAGGGGGGCTTTGGGAGCCCCGAGGCGGGGTGCCGAATTTATTCTGGGAGAAGCAGGAAAGGGTTTTCAAAGGTGGCAAAGAAACCTGGGGAAGGGCGTTTGAGGCCGGGTGAGCAGCGTGCAGAGAGGCCCGGGGAAGGGGCGCAGGCGGGCCTTGCCCCGCACGGTGGAGGCCGAGGGGAGGCAGGGCCGGGGCTCTGAGTGAGGGCTGTAATTACATTCCTGCCGCCAGTTCACTGCGGGATTTGGATCACATGATCTGTTTTTTCTAACACTTATTTCCTTATTTATAAGATAAAGAGGACAGGAAGATATGGTTTTTAAGGCTGTTAATGTCTGTCTTGCCACCTATTAATCTATGCTGTGTGTATGTACATATATACATGTGTATGCATGAATACGTGTATACGTACACTGAATGCTACCTGCAACCGTCACGGTCCTTTCGTGAAGGGATAAGAATCGTCTTGTGATTAGCACACGTATTGCTTAAATGCTTGGCTGAAGTCTGTCCTTGCCTCTCTTACAAAAAAGAGTTTGTGGAGCAATGTCATCAAATAAGGAGCAAAAGAATATTCAATCTGTTGTAGTTAAAAATAATACCAGCAAATTACTTTCAATACCATTTAAAAAGCCCTTTAGTGCCATTCTCGAATCCGAGCAACCAGTTTGTTCCAAATTAGTGAGCTGTTACTGTGTGCATGTGTGTGAGGGGGTGTGTACAGTCACACACCTCTGCACTGCTGTTATTTTTATCCGGTGTTTCCAGATACCCAAGGAACATGTTGGATTCGATAACTATCGCCAATAATTACATAATCGTATAGCCTCTGCCATGTGTGAGGAGCACTCCAGTGCATTTCAAAATAGTTAACAAATCAAATTCATAATAATACACCTGTCAATTAAAATGTACCTGTTGCTGTGCTAAGCACTTTTCAACTAATCTTCATGACCTTTAATTTTTTCTTTTGTGTTTATTATAGTAAAATACACATAACATAAAAATTACCATTGTATTCATTTCTAAGCACATAACTTCCGCCACATTAAGTACATATGCGTCATTGTGTGGTCATCACCACCGTCATTCTGTAGAGCTTTTTCATCTTCCCGAATGCTAACTCTGAGCCCATGAAAAAGTTACTCCCCATTTTCCCTCTGCCCCGCCCCTCCTGGCCATCATTCTGCCTTCTGTATCTATGAATCTACTTTTGTTACCTTATAAAAGTAGAATAATGCAGTATTTATCCTTTTATAACAGGATTATTTCACTAAGCATAATGTATGGCCTTTAATTTTAACAGTAATCCTATAAAAGTAGGTAGGAATCAATGTCCCTATTTTACAGATAAGGAAACAAAGGCTTTGAGAAGTTAAGTAACTTGGCTGCAGGCATTCAGTTTAAATGACATGCCAGACTCAGAACTGGACCTATCTTACTTATAGAAGCAATGTCCTTCACCACTAATTACGGTGTGTGTGTGTGTGTGTGTGTGTGTGTGTGTGTGTGTGTGTGTGTATGTGTATGGGTGCGTGCGCACGTGTATTTTAAACCTCACAGTTACCCCATGAGAAAGAGATTATTATTCCCACTTGACACTCTGTCCCAGTAGCTCTCACTCAAAATTCTGTGCGTTTTGACCTTATGTAGCAGGAGAACCTTAAATTGTAGCAAAATCAACTTCCATGTCACAAATCCATGTTGATATCATACTATGAATGAAAAGAAAGATTTTTAATCCAAGTTTTTGGAAGTCCGTGTAGGGGAGGAAAAAACTTTCCTTCGCTCTTTTAGGTTTCCTGCAGATCAGAGAATTAAACTGACAAAGACAGATTAGCAGGCGGAAAGCATACAAATTTAGTGTATTTCACATGTCATGGGAGCCTTCAAAAGGAAATGAAGACAGGAGTAACTGGTTAAACTTGAGTCTTTTTGTGCTGGGCTTGACGAAGAGCGGACAGTTGTGCAGAAACGTGGTAGGACGAAGTGGGGATGAGCTAAATGGCATAAGCGGGGGAGATGTCGCGAGGCCTGTGCATGTGCTCACAGCATCCCCTTGTCTTGGAGATAAGGATGTTTCTTCTTCAGATATAGAGAAGGCACTTTCACGTGAGGGTCTTATTACCTGCTTGTGGTGTTGAGGGTAGAAGGCAGGGGAAGATTAGGAAGCCTTCCTGCTTCTACCATTTTCTCATTCAGTTGAAAATTAGACATGCCCAGGTGCCATTTTGGGGGGGCAATGTGTTCTAAACCCCATCACCTGCATGTTCAAAGATGGTTGTCCAATTTTAAAATGTCAGTGCTGGAAAAGGGCAGAAGCAGAGCCAGAGCACCTAGGGGCCATCGCTCTGTCAACAAGTAATTGAATTGAGGCCAATAAAAAACAAACTTATTATTGAGAATGATCATGAAATTAAAATATTCTCTGCACTTGAATAGCCAGAATAATATCTGACTCCCAAGTTTTGCCTCTCTCTCTCAATTCTTTCACAGCCTTTGCGATGTGTGAAGTCATCCCTGAATTCTGTCTAATACCCGACTCAAATGCCGTTTTACTCGAAGCAGTCGCTGTGTGTTAGGGCGATGTTATCAGGAGGTTCTTGTCAGAGGATGTCACTGCCTAATAAGTTTTTATGACCCTTTTTATCTGCAAGAGTTGCTGGTATTGCTTTTCAGCATGAAATAGACTAATTTTGTTCATTAAAGCGCTGACAGGGTTGATGACTCACTGTGAGAATCAACTGATATTATCACAATAGTATAACCAGTCAGAGGAAATTCAATTGAAGCATATAAAAATTTATTTGATATTGGTTTATGCAGGTTGATAAAAGGTCAAATTACGCTCCTTTAACTGGAAATATAATAAACCAAAAACTTCATAGACTTGCTCTTTTTTCCTCCTCCTTTGTTGTTTTTCTTCGACTAAGGAAATTTGGTGTGGGCGAAGCCAGATGAATCAAGAACAAAATCTTTTACCCGTGGCATGTGTGACCTTGATTAATTAGGGTATAATCTACGCTGCTATTTAAAAAGAGAAAGAGTGCATGAAAGAGAAACCACAACAGATGAAGTGGTTTAAATAAGAGTTTCTTTCTCTCACATGTGCCAATCCACGAGGGGAGGACTGGCCCCCCAAAAGCAGGTGGCTGTGCTCTGTGAGATCACTCGGGCACTTAGGCTCCGTATATGTTTTTGCTCCAGCATCTCCTAGGATGTTGTCCTCATGTACATGGTTAAAACAAGATCAGTGTCACATCCAAGTTCTAATTCAGAGGAAGAGGGAAATTTTAAGCTGAAGGAGAAGGCAAGCAGTTTCCTTCTAAGGAAATAATGAGGAAATTGAATCTATTACTTTTGCTCACATTCCATTGACAAAACTTGTTCATGGCCACACTTAGCTACAAGGGCCAAGGGATTAACCCATCCTTTTTTTAGCTGTTGTATTTAAGTCGATTGCATGTCATCTAAAGCAATATTTAAGGTACTTTTGATTTTTCCCTAAATATCTATGCTTCGTTTTTAAGTTTAATGTTGGAGAAAAAGAAACGATACTAAGCCTTGCTTCTTTTGATGGATATTTGTTAATTGTTTGAACAGTAAATACAGATCTTTTCACCTCAACTATGTATGCTGAAAATTCCTTTCCTTTGAATACAGCAGCTCCATGTTTTCTAATTTAAAAAATGTTAATTTAAATAATCATACCTTGATTAAAATTTCCCTCAGTTAAAATGAGCAGTGGTAAGGACAGCCTAGATACTTTTTCCATTCCTTTTTTTTAATTTTTAATAGAAATGCACTGGCTCCTAAAGATGAAAAATTGAGTTCAGATACTGCTGGCTGGTCCTGAAAACCCTCCACACCCGTTTACGTGGATGATTCTGACGTCATCACGTATCTCCACCCACTTTACACCAGAAGTAGACTGAGGATTAGCCATACGTGCCTTGGGCCTGTCTGCTTTCTGTATGAGAACAGCTTCTCAGCCTTTCTAAATCCACACATTGTTCAAGTCCAGCTTAAAAACTGCCGGAAATCCTCGGATAACTTTTGACTCCCCCAAAATTTAATTGCTAGTAGCCTAGAGAAAAGAGCGTTAAGAAAATAATAAAGAAGAGAAAATACACTTACCTACTCTATGTATTTATTGGAAAAAATCCACGTAAGTGGCCCTGCGCAGTTCAAACCTGTGTTGTTCAAAGGTCAACTGCATACATAAATATGAAGCAAGTGGAAGCTGGGACTTAATTCCTGGGTTAATTTGTTTATCTAGCCCCACTAATTCCATTTCCGACATCTCACCCACTTCCTTGTCATTTTTATCTTCTCTAAATGTAGTGGCTTGCAGGGGAGACACATGGAAATGTCCCCCAGTCACCACAGCGATTTCCGTGTCATTTTCTTGAGTTTGACTTTAATCCTGTTATTGGTGAATTCTGAGCATTCGCTCTCTTGGGCAAGTAAACCTGTCCATCGGATGGATTTTTAAAGGTATATTTTATGTTAATATTAGTTTGGGTGCATGTTGGCATTGTTTAGAAATCTTTGAGAACTTTAATGGTTTGATTTTGCAATACTTATTACTGATAGCCAAACAAGTTACTATTTCCATTGACACTTATATTTTGTTTCCATGTGGAATGGAAAATATCATTTTATTTAATACTCCCCTCCCCAAAATATTTTATGTATTAAAATTCAAATGAAAGCAGGAATTTCCAGACCTTCATTGGGTCTATCCATCAGTCCACTGCCAGAGAACTGGCCTGTCTGGGAAGAGTCCCCTGCTCCCCAAGCCGAATTTACTTGTTTCTGGGGGGACCACCAGCTGATAGCATCTTGCTAAATAACACCGAGTTTTGTTTATTTTCTTATGGCTTGGCACTTTTATTATGTGTCAATATTTTTTTTCTCTTAGGAATCTATAAACATGGCACTTACTTTCATTTTGACCTTTCTTCTTCTAATTTAGACATTAAATAAAAGAGAAACACAGCATCTCCAAGTTTAATAAATGCCTTTAAAAAAATCGAGCCCATATTTAATTCTGTTTATCACTCACTTCATTTAAACATCCATCATTTATTTATTTACTCAATATTTATGTAAATGACCTGTGGCCACGGTGAGTGGGAACCATTGATAGAGAAAAGGGCGACACTGAATATGTTACAGTTCATCTCCAGGTGTTCACAGACAGGTGGGGGAACAGACAGGTGCGCAGATAATTTCCATAGAAGAGTCGTTATTGTGTGGTCATGAATGAGCGGGACAGGATGCAAAGGAGGGGGAGGGAGGTAATGACAGAGATGACTCGAAAGAGAAAATGACATTTGAGTCTTGAAAAATTAGCGAGAAAAGACAAGGGATGATATTTTAGGCAGTGAGAACAGCATATGTGAGGACGAAAATCATCATAAAATACAGCATGTTTGGGAAGCTCTGTGAGGATATCGCACATGAGGTGTCAAGGTGACAGCTGTAATTGGAAAGGTAGGATAAGGCCCGTCGGAAGGGTGGCTGATGGGCAGGGCGGTGTGCCAGCCTTTGAACCCGTGGGCCTGGGGGTAACTCCAAGCAGTTACATGATCGGGTGCGGTATTTCAGGAAGATGGTTTTTGAAGACAGTGAGAGAGAGACGCTGAATGTGGAGAGACTGGTGATAAGCGTGGTGACTAGTTAGGAGACTCGTAGAACAGTCCAGGGGAGAAATAACGAAGGCATCTTTAACGAGGCTGTAACAATAGGGATGGGGGCGGGGCAAGCTGGGCTGCGTTTCCCAGATGCCGTCGGGGACTTGGGAACATCCGGATGTGCTGGATGATGAATACTAAGAGTCACTGATGTTCTCCGCTTTCCAATCTCTCATTCTCAGCCTCTTGAAATCTTCCCTGTCATGTTCTTTCTTCCAGTCTAAGGAAAGGTGCTACAGATACAGTGGTTTTTGTAGAGAAGGCAGCTTACTAGAGCTTACTAATTCTTGCTTATTCCTCATTTAGTGATAACCAGGGTGTTTCTAGGCAGTTGAATAACGCCACTGAGCTGCTTGGTTCAGCTGAGTGGACTGTGGTTTGAACTCCATTAATAACTAGACTTACAGAGAAAGTGACCAAACCAGTTGATCTTTTAACCAAACTTGGTGCCTTGGAGTCAGCGACTCCGAGAGAGCCGCCGTGTTCGTACGTCGGGGCTCGCATTTCCTCTGTGCTGTGCCCGTCCCCGGCGAGGTAAAGAATATTATCTCTGGCAGTTTTGTATCGAGGAGTTATATAAAGGAGGACATGATAAGCCGCGTGTACTTGGAAAGTTATACAAAGATACAGAGAGCTGTTTTTGCTTCGTGGTGCTTCTCAGATGAAAGCCTGGCTGTTTCCATGGCAACCACACAGGTCCAGGCTCTCATTTTCTCACATTTGGCTTACGGCAAGAGCTTTGTGACTTGTCTGTCTTCAGTTTCTTCCTCCCCTAAACTTCCCTGTCCTCTGCTGCCTGATTGGGCTCTCTGAGGAATCGTCTTCATTGTGTTACTGACCTGTCTGTTGTCCACTGTAAGCCCATCCTCTGGCATTTCGTCGTCATTGTAATCCGGCCTCAGGTGTAACTACTAGGCACGTTATTAGCCTGTTATGTGGATCCCCTAATTGTCCCGATGGTGTGTCTCGTCTGCCATAAAGTCTATCATGCCACTGAGGACAGAGACCCCATTATGTGCTGGTTGTGTACCCACCTAGCACCAAGCACAACTCTGGGCTCGTGGGGTGTCCAGAGAGAACTGAGTATTTCCTCTTTCGCTCTCTGCCCGGGCTTTATTTATGTCTCTGTCCCTACTAGATCTGAGGGCTGTTTCTGGTTGTTTCGTGTTGTTAATTCTCTTCTCCTTGACAGTTACACAGCATATGTTATCAAAAGCTCGCAGGATGCTTTAACAACCAATATTCTCATATCTCTGTTTTTAAATATAGAAGCCTCTCTCTTCTTTACCCAAAACCGCAATGACTCAGCTACTTGCATGCTGAAAATGGTTTCTGCGTTTGCTGTGGCCAGTCTCTGTGACGGTTGTAGATGAACAGCAGCCTGTTTTGAAGCTTAGCAGCTGGTATTGATCGTAGCTTTGGTGCAGTCAACCAGGTAGACCAGGTTCGCCGGAGCGCAGTCTGTTTCTGTAATGTGTATAGACACAGGTTCATGGGGAAAAAAAATCTCGACATTCATGAAGGATGTAGTCTAATATGTTCTTAAATTTTCTAAGTTTTTAATGCCACTGTGACTTTTAAAATTTAGTTTATAAAACTGAGATAAAATAACTGCTTTGCCACCAGAACAAATAATAACTGAGAAGAAAAAGACTATAAGCTAAGCTTACTCACCCTCTGCTACCTGGGAGTAACTGAGTTTATTCTTAGCGGACCCACAAGTTGCTGTGTTGTGACTTTGCGGGGTCCCTCAGGGAGAGAGGAAGCAATAGATATTCAGTCTGTCAAGGGGTCATTTTAATTGGCTTCTGGTTGCTAAAGAAGAGATATTTAAAAGGCCCAGTAAAATAATAATCATTTAAAGTAAAAATGAATGAATAAATCACAAATGGAAAAAGCTGAAACAAGGGTCTTATTTTATGTTTATGTTTTTTCTAAGAATTTGTTGATAAAGATTTTCACAGCTCTCTTTCCTTTTCCCCTGTGAGCCTTGTCCTGATATGTTTTAATTGGAGAGAGAGAATATATAAGAAGTAAACAATTTCATGTAGCAATAAATGTCATGAAGGAAATAATACAAGGGAATCTAATGTGTCACTGCCCTCCGTCAGATAAGATGGAAAGACAGAGCCTCTGGGGAAAAAAGGACAGTTGAGTTGAGTGATGCTGTGGAGCCAGCCATATGAAGATCGGTTGCAACAGCAAGTGCAAAGGCCCTGAGGTGGAAAAAGCTTTGTCTGTTCAAACAGAAAGGAGGCTAGTGTGACTGGAGCACAGTGAGGAAGGTGTAGAAGGAAGGAGCGGTGGCGAGAGACTAGGCAGGGATCAGATCGGCAGTGAAGCAGCACTGGCAGTTGAGTACAGCGGGAGCCAGTGTGATTGGTGAACAGGAGGAGATGTGATCTCATTTGTGGTTTTACGACTTTGATTAAGGAATTCTGGCACGTGTAGTGTAGGTTGTGAAGAGGTGATAGTAGAAGCATGGAGACTAAGTTAAGACAAACAGGAAATGATGGTAGCCTGGACCAAAGTGGTGACAGCAAAGATGGAAAAAGACAAATTCAAGATAATTTTGTAGATAGGGCTGATAGGACTTGTAGATAGCTTGAATTAGGACGCCAGAGGGAAAGCGAGAAATCAAGAATGTTGTAGAGATAGATTTTGAAAAACATGAGCAAATCATTTATTTTAGCAATGATTTTAATGTAACTTTATAGGAATGGAGTGAGATTGTGCAAGGCACGTGTCTGGCCCACCTCAGGAACTCGTGAGGTCTTGATTCTTACCCCACCTTGGTGCATTTGCATTAGGAATTTGTATTCTCGCATTACTATTTATTTAGGTCTCACATCACTATTTATTTAGGTCAAATTTCAAGCAAGTGATAAGAAAGCCAATTGATGAGTATTACTTGAGATTTAGTCATCGATCAACTCGGTAATTATTTCCTGAGCTCCTTCAATACGTAGTCACTGTACAGGGCTGGGGACACTGGCAAGTGAAGCAAACGCAGTCCCTTCCCTTACGGAGCACACTGTCTGGGTGCTCCTTAGATTATTCCTTTAACAATATAATTGTACAACTAGTTATTCAGTTGCATCTGGGATAATTGAAGCACATCAAGACATACTCTTTATGGCTTTTATATCTTCTCCAGCTTACTTCCTTCACTCCCATATTTCATCTTGCTGTGATTTCTAAACGCCCCTGTTGGCTTCAGATCCGTATTTCCCACGGCCTGTGGAGCCTCTCCAACAGTTCCCCAGCTCCATCCATCCTTCATCTGGTCCCAGTGCTTTGCCCATCAGTTATTAGCTTCGCTCTCGTCCCAGTTTACCAAGCTAGAAATGTCACAGGTGTCAATAGCATTAGCAACTTCATCAGATTGCTGTTTTAAACCTCATTTTCTTGATGAAAAATGAGACTCGAAGAGGTTAACTTTCCTGAAGTCACATAGCTACTGGATGTCAAATCTGGGTTTTAAATCCAGGTCTCGCTGACATCTCAGCTTTTGTTCCTTTCAAGACATTTCAAAGGACTGTTAAAAATTTTTAAGGAGAACTGATGGGGAAAAACATTCCAGAAAGAGGAAGGTCAATTTAAAGTCTCAGAAATATTAAAGCACCGGTATCTCTAATCAGAGCAATGCGTATCTATTCCATGGATACCAATCATGTTTATGTATTTTGAATGCTGAACCATTTCAACAAGCAGTTACAGGGTAGTCACCATGTGTCTAGTAACTGCCTCTGCTCCGTCTTTAGAACAGAAGAAGGATCATACGGGATACCTATCTCTAAATCAGCGCGACTCGTTAAAGAGCGAGCTTGCCGGTGCTGTGCAGAGACAGCACGCGCGGGACAAGAGCAAGCCGGAGGGCGTGGACCCCAACCCTGGGCTCGCGGGAGTGGCTCCCGCATGCAGTCCTGGGATAGAGCGGGTGGTTCCTGCAGGGAGGAGTTCAGAGTTGACTTTTGACAGGTTAGGAAAAGGTAAGTGAATTTAGAGGGGAATTACAGCTCCAACAACAAGGAAAGCCAGAGCAAAGGTCTGGGAGCACACAGTTACCTGCTGCGTGCAGGCGACTGCAAGTGCCCTGAGTGTGGGAGGTCCTGGCATGGCATTCTGAGGGCTGCTCTCACATCGAGATGGGCGTGGAGAAGCGGAGGTAGTGGGAGAGGGGGGCGGGGTGGAAGCGGAATCAGCCAGACTGGAATGATGGGTTCGGGTTGGAGAGAGGGTAAGGAGTCTTGGATGATACCCAGGCGTCTGCTGGGGCCAGTGGGTAGACGAGGATACCGTTAGCCAGGGCAGGAGATGTAAGAGGAGGAACTGCTGGGGAAGAAGTGGTGACTTTGGACGTGCTGAGGTTGACTTGCATACAACATGCCTATCCTATGTCCAGCAGGGAGCTCTGCAGGGGGGCTGCGGGGGGCGGGGGCGCTAATCTCGTGACTGGGTAGTTCCAGAGCAGTAAACAAGAGGGGTGTGGATGAGACCCCCAGGGTACAGATGCTGTTCTTCGAGCATAAGTTTTTGCCTTGTTTTTGTTTTTGTCATTGTTTTTAGAGCCCAAGACACATTAGTCCCTCAGAATATTCATAGTGACATGACTACATAAAGCCGGTTACTTCCCCTGGACAAACTGGATTAGCCTCCAGGTGTAGCTCACCTCTACCTCCTTCATGGGTTCGATAACCCAGATTAGGTTTAAAACACACATATCAGATGGGTAGTTATCCAAAAAGCTACACTTACAGTTACTGCTTACAAGCTGCATGATCTTGGGCCAGTCACGTAGCTTCTGTAAGCTTTGGTGCCTCCTGTGTAAAAGGGCATAATCGGTTGTTCAAGTTCAATGCAGTCGCACACACTGTCAGGGTTGGACTTGGTTCATGGCCCTTATGAACACCCAGTGAATGGTAAGTAGTATCACTGATGCTTATAGTCACTTAAATGCTTATCTAGAGTTCGTGATGTTTAGGCTGCTCTGTTAAGCCAAGCTTAGAACAAATCTGGGTATGAGACAGGTAAGGAGCCCACCAGGCAGGGGGGACCCGTGTACGCTTGTTCATCTGTTACCGTCATCCTGCAAGACAGCCCGTGGCAGTGCTGGCGGGTCCATGTGCTGACCTTGTCAGGGACACACAGAGGGGCTGACCCTCCAGTGAGCACTCACTGACTGCTACTCTGGAGATTCTGTCGAATCTGTTTGAGACCGTGAGTGAGTAGGGGCAGGCGGGGTGCATGCGTGCGTGCGTGTGTGTATGTGTGTGTGTGTGTGTGTGTGTGTGTGTGTGTGTGTGTGTCTGCACAACCTATCGCCATCTCTATTTCAGAACACGGGCTTGTCTGTTCAAGAAAAATGAACGTCCCCATCTTGAAATACTCATTTTGTGGAAACAAATTCACTTGCTTATCCGTGGGCTGACCGATACAATTCCTCCACTGAAAATATTGTTTTTCAGAGACAGCAGTTAAATGACACGTAGTGTTCTAGGTAACACGAAGATGCCAGAGATAGCAAATCTAATAGAGAACTGGCGATAAATCAGAGGAGCAAGGTAGAGGCAATTCACGTCTTATCGAGATGAACACGGCACGTGTTGTTTTTAACGATAATGACAAAACACACACACAAATAAAAGGTAAAATGCTTATCTAGCTTGAGAGGTTCAAGGAGGAGTTTAGATTCTATGTCATAATTTTAATCTGATCAATTTAAACTTAAAGCATAGAGGATGCTACCGTGACTGTTCAGAACGTTATTAAATTGCTTTTGGTGGAGGTAAGTTCTTCTATTCAGACCAAACCAAACCAAAACACAACACAACACAACACAACACAACACTCCTTTAAGGTCATATGCCTTACGTCTCACAAAGGGTCAGAATATTCCTAAAAAACTAATAAGTCTGTAATCTTTTACAGGAATCCTTTTTTTTTTCCTTTGAATTCCTATAGACTTCTCATTACATGAACTACCCAACATGGTGTCAGTTAATTATGTATTTTCTTTTATTTTTACTTTAATTCTTCAGTGTATGAGCTCCATCTACAAAATAAGGAGACTCATTTCCCTGTGATATAATTCGTATGCTCAGTCCCCTTACATTTCATTTTAGCCTTTTCTTCAAGGCGCTCCAATAACCCAAAAAGTCAGAAGCAGCATCTGACGTGTCTTTCTGCCCTGAAGACTGTAGCACAGTGTGGGGCAGAACCAGGACCTGGGAGGCGGAGCGTGAGCTGCGCCGGAGTTCACGGTTCTGAGCCACCGATGCTGCTCACGTGTCATCTTTATTGACCTGTTTGGATCCTAGGAACTTGACAGGTTGTCACGGGTTCCTCTTTTAAAAAATAATCTGTCAAACAGAAAAGAAAGAGCTAGAGGATTAAGGTTTCACAGGTTTACCTCTCCTAGCTGGGAAAGGGCATCATCCTTTGCCACTTCTTATGAATGTGTCTAAATCTTCAGCATGAACTAAGAGGCACTTGGTCTCACGTCCTGTATCAGTGTGTGGCCAACTCTCTTCCTAACGTTAATATGGCCGGGATTATTCTTGTCTTTCTAAGCCAAATGAACACAATGTATTTTACACTTGTTCCCTTCTACAAGACCACCTAGAAAGAATGAAGTAAGGTACTATTGTCTGGATCCACTGTGAGCTGGGCGCCGTGAGAGATCCCTGTATGCGCATTCACTTACGGAATTTTCAGAACTTGGCTAAGTTGGCCACGTTTCCTGTATTATCTTCAACTTGCTGTTGAGTTTGCTTTACAGAAAAAAGGGTTTTTTTATCTCCTTTATGATAACATAAGGAAATTTGATAAATCACATAGCTTCAACTAGTTAGTTCAGAGGAATTTTTTTCTATCATTGGTTTCATTTTTAGACTACGTCGTAAGTCCACTTTTATTTCTCAAAAGTGGGCCGTATTTACCGCTGAATCTCAGCAACGTAAATCAGATCCCTGGGGAGCTGGGGAAGAAGATAGAGGAGGCCCACCAAGATAAGACTCTCCCCGGGCGCTGAAAACCCTTAGTTCCAGTCTTCTGTTTCACCAAGCGATCTTCTAGAAAATTATTTCACCCGATATTGGTCAACAGTCTGTTCTCGAAGGCAAACTAGAAAACAGGACCAGGCTTGAAAAACTGTGGAAATTTGAAAGCAAGGATGATGCTTCTCTTTGTTTGTGAGTTTGTGTTCTGCATAGGCAGGTGCTTTATTCTCCTTAGGGGTAGATGCTAAGGTGGGCGGGGCTCGGGCTGATGTCCCCACGTGTACAGAACTGAGTCAGTAGTCTCGGAGATTTCTGATGTGCCTCGAAGTAGACAAGATGGGAGGATGGGGATGGACGTTAGGACCTGGGGTGCTGTTTTCAGCCCGGAGTGCAGGGAGATAAGGCAGCTCCGGTGTGGGAATGCACGCTGGGTGGGGAGGGCCTTCTAACCCGCATGTGCCCCCGGGCATTCGGGGTGCCCAGCCTAGGCTGGAGCCCCTCTTGCGGCCAGGCTGACTCCGCCTTTGCCCTTCTCACAGGTCCTGGGTCCGTGCGAATGGGGCTGTGGTTGCTCAGTGCTGTGGCTCTGTCCTCCTGTCCGTCCTCACGCTAATGTCAGGTCCAGCGTGGGATGCCCTAGAGCCTGCATTCCGTCTAGGTGTGCACAGCTCCATCTTCTCTATCCCCGCTGGTGCCCACTCTGTCTCCCTGGGTTCAGGGGCTTGGTCCAGGGGCTGGTAGGAGTAGCCAGTGAGGCCTGCCCCCATTTCTCTTTCTCACCCTCCGTCTCCTGGCTGAGCCTTCTGCAGGGCTGGGACAGCCCAGCTCCTCAGTCTGGCCGGACTCTTGCTTTCTCCCCCAAAATTATGGCTACCGTCGCCACAGAGGCAACTCGGAGCTGAGGCCGGCCCCACACCTTCACCCACTCTAGGATGATGCATCTTCTTAGGGGAAGCATGATGGGGAAACTGAAACACATGGCCACTCATTTGCATGCCTTTTACATGTCGTTATGTTAAATGTGCCTGTTTTAAGGGTAACTTGGTTTGCTCATTCAAATATCTTAATCAGTACATTTACTGCATATGCTTTAATTTCTTCTGTGAGCATCAGAGCAGACATGTAGTTCCAAGGTCTCTTTGCAACGCAGAGTGCTTCACAACCTGTGTGTCATCCTTGTGCAGGGCCCTGCGGCCTCAGTGTCCCTCCTGTTTCAGAGTCCCTGCTACCCAAGTGAGGCCCAGAGTCTTTTGATTCATTTTTACTTCTTTTTACAGAATCCTTTTGGGCCAGAAATTCTTTGTTTCTGGTTTACATAAGGAAAAACAAATGCTTCTGCTAGTATTCATTGAGACTAAGTCAGTTAGATGAAAATATCTTCCCTGTCCTTTAAAAAAATCAAAAGGAAACTCTTATAAGCAAAGGAGTCACTGAATTCTTCCTCCCTTCGTGAGTCAAAATGTCCCCTCGTTGGTGAGTGGGAAGCTTCCGGGGCGGTGCTTCCCACACTTCAGAGCGGTAGCCCCGTCTTTTCAGACAGAACCCCCCACAGAACTCCCGGCTGCAAACACGTTGATATGGAGCTGTTTCCACCGCCGTGTGTGTGTGTGTGTGTGTGAGTGTGAGAGAGAGCGTGAGAGAGTGTGTGTAGATGTGTGTGTATATAGGGGTGAGGTGTGTGTATAGGAGTGTGTTCTGAGTTTTAGAAAAAGAAACCACACAATATTCTGTGAAGGAAGGCGGTATCCCCCTCTAACCCAGTTCCATCACTAATCAACCATACCTCTTTAGCCAGATCCCAGAGGTATGCAGATAAACATTTTCTGTTACCTGCAGGGGTCTGTGACTTTCATTTGTCAGAGCAGGAAACAGACTCAGAGGGAACTGGCTCTGGCTGTCGCAGGCCGATTCCTGTCACACCGCGCTGCAGCTGGCGGGGAACCGGTCTGGTGCGCTCAGGCCAGCGCCGAACCGAACCGAACTGCCGCCTCAAGGTTCCTCGTGTTTGTTGGTGAGTCCTTGGGCCGAAGTTCAGAAACTGTCCCCAAAAGTGACCTTGTCCTCTTGCCTTCATTTGCCTACAACTCATAATTCACATTAGTAAACCAATCTAACACTTCAGTACCAAGACTGTGACATCTGTAAACTCTGGACAGCGCTCCGTTATATTATTAGTTTGACCAGAGAGTATCAAAACAGTGCTTTGAACTTTTCATTGTTTATCAGGGTCTAAGGCTTGAGAAAGTTATTTTTGCTTTGACAATCTCAACTTTGGTAGTTCCTTAAATGTATTCTTATTATTATTACGTTGTAGGTGTTTACGTTTTATCATATCGTGTGTATTTATGAAAGTCTCCCTTTGAATCATGGCTAGCCTTCCCAGAATGCTGAAATACCTCTGTACCTCCTGGCATTGCAAGAAGTCATCGTCATTGCATACACCCCTTCAACTCGAGGGTGTGTCGTTTCTTGGGCGCTTGGTCCTGCTCTTCTGCTCATCTCCATCATCCTGCCAGGACCCTCCGTTCAGGAGAGGTTTCAGTCATCCAGCAGGGGCTGGAGCCCCCCTCTACGTACGCAGCGCGCACTCAGACTTTGATCTGTTATATTAGAGAGTGAGCATGAGTCCAGGGCGGCCTGTCAGCTGGCCGGCCGTCTGATTTTTTTGTGAGCATCACATGTTAGGAGAAGCTCGTCATCTGCCTGTGGGTTTAGGATTCAACAGCATAAACTGTCAGACTAACACCGACTGAAGGCGGACGGACAGGGGACGCGCATCTGTCCAGTGGCTCGCCATTGGCTTCTTATTACAGCATTCTCCCCCGAGACACACTCTGCATGCTCATTCACCTACCTCCTCCCCTCCCCTCCCTCCCTTCCGACCCCTTCATTACTGATTCTCAGGGAGGCAGGCGGCGGTGCTGGCAGCAGCAGCAGCAGCGGCAGCGCTGCTTGTCACGAATCGAGGATTGCAATGAGCTCATCCTTTTCTTCTTGCAGCTTCCCAACTGCCCTGGCTTCCTGAGTGCTGCTGCTGCTGTCTGCTCACACACACACACGCACACACGCACACACGCACATACACACGCACACACACATACACGGAGCGTGCGTGCACACACACACACACGCCAGACCCTTCTAAGCAGCTCGTGCATTTTTCCACATGTATCTGAACTCTCCTGCATCATTCTTGGCCATTTTCCTGCATTCGATTGCTTTTGCCGTTTTTTTCTTTAGATCAGTATTTGATTTCATTTTGCAGTCTTACTTTGGGGCTCTTGCACCGTGGATAATTTAGCCAAAATGCTTTTCCGGTGGAGACAGTAGCTGACAGTTCCCCGCACAGACTGGCTCGTGCGTGCTCCTGGGGAGACCTGAGCCTGGCTCCCCTTCCATCGCGGTGCTTAACGTTGTGGATAAGAGCTCCAGCTTGCTCATTCTGGGGACCTACTTCCTGCTCATGGAAGAAGGGGTGCCCTGCCCAGCCCCAGCTGCTAAGCTCACCCCTCCTGTCAGAAAGTCCCAGGACATGCACGACGAGAGGAGCAAGCTGGTGAACGAGTATGCGTGTCGCGTGCTGGAACTTCTGGGGATGGGGCATCGTCTGTTTGTGCCTCGGCTTCTGGCGGTGAGACGTTTTTCCTTGAACTTCATTTGTCAGTCGGGGGATCTGCCACCTCTGTGAGAATCCCCTGGACCCTGGAGGAGCCTGAGGTCCCCTGTCTTCGGCTCCTCCTCCTCCCGCACCGGGAAGGACGGGCCAGTGGCCAGGACCACAGGGCTCGGCCCCAGCCTGGCCATGCCACTCCTTAATTGGCTCGAGGCGATGGGGCTCTTTTTCAGAGTCCAGGGCCCCGCTGAGAGCATCCTGTCCGTGGCGGGGGCAAGGACGGTCTCTGGCCGGCTGGGCTCAGCAGTGAAGCAGAGCACTCCGGTGCCTGATGTGGGCGTTCTGAGCTTTCTGTCCCCGAAGGGTTAAATTTTACAACAGCCGCTACTGCTGTTTATCTAGACCTACTGTGCTTTGCTTCCTAATGTCCCCATTTGATTGTCAGTTTGATTTTTTTTTTTTTTTTTTTGGATAGCGAATTATACCTCTTAAAATTCCTAGGGTGGGAAATTGTAGATTTCTCTCCTGGGATGTTTGAACGGGGAGTGTATGAAGCAGCTTAAAGCTTTGGAGTCTGTGCTGTGATTCTGGGAAGTCTGGCTTGCTTGTTTTTTGATTTCCGGAAAAAGAGAAAAATCACCCTTCCTCCCTTCCTACCAAGGGTTAAAACTAAATACCCATAATCGCTGGTGCACGGTTTCTTTTTAGTGGGTTGAGAACTATACCTAGCAACTGTTCCAGAATGTAATTGGTCTACGCAGTCCGATGCCGTTATTTGGGAATTGAACAAAAATAATTTAGCTTTGTCTGTTTTATATGACGGAGTTTAATGCTATTCCAGACTGTTCCCTCGTTATGGTTCTCTCCTATTTGAGCCTCTTCAAAAGTGCAGTGTTGACTTGACTGAATTTAACTCTGTTATCTCCCTCCAGGATAGTTCATCTGTGTTTATACTTATCTTGACCATTACTAATTGAATCTTCGTGTTTGTATTCACACGCAAATATAATCTCTCCTGCGTAATCATAACAGCCGTGCTGGGTAGCCCCCTACGTGAGGGATTTCTCACCCTGAAGAAAGTCTGTTTATTCCTGCAGGATGAAGTTAGGTGAGTGGCCAGCATACAGTTATAGGCAGGCAGGCAGGCAGGCCATATTTTTGAGAAATATAGTTCCTTTGTCATTTATGAAAGAAATAAAAAGAGCTCAATACATGTGTTTCGATGCCCAGGTGAGGTCATTCGTGCTCACTTGACTTTTGTTTCCCCGAATCCCATTTTTTTTTTTTTAATAAAGAAGAACACTGAAGATTTATGATTCTGTTTGAAAGGGCTTTTTTTTCCCCCCAAGTAAAAATTTTTTAAGTGAAATAAACCACGTTTTTTCAGGAGCTTGGACACTGAGGATGCTGACAGGTACCCCAGCGAGTTCTCTGCATCTCTCCGAGGGGTCGGTTTCGACCTAGTGTTTTCATACCCTCGGACACCACCTCGGACACCACCTGACCTGTGTGTCGCGGGGGCATCGCTGTCACTTTCCTGGAACCAGGCACAGCTTCGCTTTGGCATTTACATTTTCAAGGTTTTGAGGGAAAACACAAATTTATAACTAAGAATACCTCTGATATTCAGATCTGCATTAGGGATGAATTTAAACGGCCTCTCGTCTGAAGCAGGTGACCGACAGCAAATTCTGCAGGGAGGTGGGGTCCCAGGCTCGGGTCTTTGGGAGCTCGTGTGCGTCTGTGTTGCAGCCACACCGAGTCGGCCTGGCCGCCCACTTCGGCATCTGAGGACGCACATCCTTTTCAAGTGGGTTCGAGCCCTACCTCTCAGAGTCCAGGTCGTAGCTGCACTCGCAGTTAATGTAGAAAGTATATGCTGTGTTGTCCATGCCGCCATCGGAAATGTTTGCCTTTGTCACACAGGCAGGGTTTTTGGATAGAACTGGGTCCTCTACTTTCTGAGACATCACACGCCCTGTAATTAGCAGTGTGGCTGCGAACCGGGATCAGCGACCCAATGCGTGGGCGCTCAGGGTTCAGCATGTGCCGGGGGAAGCACCGTGGCTCAGCCTTGTCTGATCGGACGGGCTACCGATGCGGGGTCGATGGCCACTGTGCGGGGTGGTCCTCGGAGGAATCCTGCCATGTGCAATTTTGGGATCATTCTGTTACCAGTCCAGAGGGCCAGCACTGAAGTTCAGGTTTGCAGTCATGTTTTAAACACATACAGATACCTGATTGTGCTTTATACGATCCCAGTCGTTTTTCGTATAAGACAAGTTAGCTTTCTTAGTGAGCCGAGCAAATGAAAGAAGGTTAACCTAGATGGTGCTAGGGATGCTGACTTTGAGCCTTGGTGTTTGCTTCCGGAATCACGGAGGGACCATCAAACCGCTGGACCACCAAGTACACTCAGAATTTTTGCTCATTGACCTTCGAGTGTGAAGAATTTCCCCTTAATAAATCAGGTACAAGCACTTTATTTTAGTGCCACAGGGCGTAAATTCTATGTGCAGATTCACCAAATGCTTGTTTCTTTGGTGAAATTAAAATCCTAAAATGAGATGCAGGTATCCTAGACACTAGTTCAGTAATAGTTCCCTCTTTGAAAGCCTCTGCTCCTACATAATTCTTGGACCTCCAAGGATATTTCTGGACTGAATAGAAATCCTATTAGACACTATAAATAACTAAAGCAGAAAAAGGTATTTTCAGTTAAAACTAACAAGCAAACTGAACAGTGAATGTGAGAATGAGAACCATGCCTAGATTTTCTTTTTCAAATAATCCCCTAAAATAGTCAGAATTTGCTGCTTGTCAGAGGCCCTTAAAGAAAGATTTTTCATCCAAGAATGGTTTGAAATAGAAGCATCTAGAGCTAAGGCTCAAATATTAGAACCGTTCCTTTCCACCCACCCTGCCTCCTTTAAAAAAAAAAAATCACTTTCAAATTTGATACTCTAGCACTGAATTTTTCAGTGGGAAAAACACACTCAAAATGGTAACAGCAGTGACACGTAGTCAGAGTTCACACTCTTGGAAGTGTATGAAGTTTGGAGAAAGGACAAGCGTTTACTCTATTCATGTTCCAAATCTTCATTTTCCCTTCTGGATAGTTCCCCTTTGGCCGTTAGGAGACACGGGACGTTTCTATCAGATCTTGGTGTGTGACATCAGTGTGTTGGCTCTACTTCCACACTGGACGCCAGGCACGATGCACAGTGGCTCCAAAGGACCCTGACACAGTCACGTGCTCCTGCCGGGTCCCCAGGAGCCATTTGAAGGTTTAGTTCTGATCTAAGTTCCTATGCTGTCAAATTACATCCGAGTTTTTTTGTGTGTGTGTGTGGACTTTATTAAAATATTACTTGTAAGCAGGGAATGAAGAAGAAAAAGCATGTCTCCCATTTTTACCTGTGATTGACGTCTGCAAGGATGGCTCATTGGAGAGAGATGACAACTCTTAAAGAAGTTAAAGACCCAAATATAGAAGTTGCTGTGTAGCCTTCTGATGCCCCCCAAAGTATAAATCATAATTTTATAGCAAAATAAGTCCTATGTCTACTTTCTAATTTCTATTTGATACATTTTTGTTTTTAATACTGGATATGCTCGAAGTGGAACCTTTATGAATTCATGGAACAGATGACTGTGGTGTCTATCGTGTGCCTGGCAATTTGCTTAATTCGTTTTATTGGGGTGAGTGGGAAAGACACTTACATGGACATCCTCCTTGCCTTTTTCTCCCGGGTTTTTCTTTGTACCGACTTGAAAGGAAACAGAAGTAGGACTTGTTTAAACGTTTTAACTGTCTAGGTCATCTTTTTATATACTCTATTCAAATGAAAGAAGAAGGAAGGTTACCTTTGAAGACGTAATCGGTAAACATGTTTTATATCATCACTCGAAAGGTTTTGACAGAAAATTTGGAGAGCAAAGGGCGAGTGTTAGTAGAGACGCTACTTTTCAAAAGTTGTCATTTATTCTTATAGGAAAGCTGGTCGAGTTATTTTCTTTATTTTACAAGGGACGAAAACGTGTCTTTGCTTATTCAGAGTTTCCTCTTTCTTGTCTACCATATCTTCTGGCTAACTTAGAACAAACAATATCAGGAAAATAGTTCTGTTTTCATTATTTTACTCTTCCCTACTATTGTTCTGAAGGCAATATAGAAACACTCTACGAATTTTCCAGTCAAAGAACAGCCTTCCCAGTTTAAATCAGTTCTTCCGATGGGGTTCTGTGTAGTGAGCACAGATGGATAATGACATCTAGAAGCCAGAACACCTCTTTGGGGTACTTGGTTTGGTTCTTGGAATGTTGGGCTGCCTGTGAGGGGCACATTTTTAAAGCTTGCATCTTATCCCAGGGTCCTAAGTTCAGCTTCTCTGCATTAGCTTCCCACAGTTGTAAACTTAATTGTAACGGTTAATTAAGTCCACATCTCCATAGCCAGCTCATTAATAATTAGTATGTGTGATCGAACCCATTCTTTATAGAAAGCACCACTGCTATATTTTGGACTAATATTATTACATTAATGCTTGACATTTGTGAAGCATGTATATTTAGCAAAATAATTATACAATTTGATTCAAATTCTGTTAACTGTGTGTGAGATGTATGTGTAAGGATAGGAAGAAAAGGACTACAGAAAATGTAACAAAACATTTATTATGTTTCCTTCTGGCTGGTGAGACCTGTTACACTTTTTAAAAAATATTTTTCTTTTTCCGGGTCATGACAATGTAATCAGTAACAAATGTATGACCCCACTACAGAAACATACCTACACATCTGTACAAAAATTACAATTTAAGAAAAAGTATTTAAAAAAATTAACCCTTTCTAATAAACTCTTAGGCATCCAAACCTTTGCAGACCAAGAGGTATCTATCTATTCCTCAATTGTAGCGGGAAAAATCTCTTAGACACAAGTGTCAGAAAAAGGAGAGACAGACAAAGGCCTTCGAGGTGTTACTTAATGGTTATGGAGTATGTTAAAAACAGAAAATGGGCGGAAAAAGCCCATCAGAATCGAAGTGGGGCCATGGGCTGTCTTTCAGAACACTGGCAAGCAAGCTTTCTGTGAGTATGCTTTTTGCTGACTGGTATATTTTTTCCCCCATGGAGTTGTCTGCTGGCATGTTTTTTCATTCACTATGAAATTAGCTTTATTTCAGCCCATGAGAAGAAAGTAAGTCTTTACAGCTTTGACTGCCTGTTTTACAGAATTAAAATCGTCAGTGAGAGCAGGGGACCATTTTTTGCTATTAAGACATCAGTATCTGAGCATATGTGAGCAACAGAGAGACAACTTCTAAACGCGCATCCTTTATATTTGTCTTAGCTCAACTTGTCTCTCAAATACTTGAAGTTGAATGAAGACTTTTCCATTTTTAAAGTGGGAGAGCCATGGAGATGGGCCACACCGCACCGTGTGAGTTGGGCTTCAGCCACACCCGGCTGGGAATCCCCGTGTTGTACCTCCCCTGAGACGAGCCTCCTCCAAACAGCATCTCTGTCTACACTGCCATCCTGCCTGACCAGTGGTTACATGTCTCAGGATGTGATTGCTCATCTTTAATTATTCTAATCTTTGTGCTTTTGTATGAACTCAGAGGTGGGATTTGAAATTAGGCCTTAGATAGTATTAGAACATGGGGTGACCGTGCTGCGGCCTGAGGCAGTAGGGGCGTCTGCTGCCAGCGACTAGACGTTGCTTGCACTGCAGAGAGAGGTGGTGCCCTCAGAGGCGTTGAGTCCTGGGAGAAGCTGCTAATTCAGGTTCTTCGCGAGCTCGAAGCCGCCCGTCCTGCATTTCCCAGCCATTCCCGGAGAGCCGCTCCCCAGACTGGCACAGCAGGCCCGGCGAGCAGTCCGAGCAGTCCGTCTGGTGTGGCTGCTCACTGGATGCCTTCCCAGTAGTTCAGCAGCTGCCGTTTGAGTTGGAGAGGTCCTCTTCGGGGCCGAAGTGGTTTCTAGAGACTGCCTTTTCCACGTAAGTGAAGGTGAGCTGACGGCACCCTGTGACACGAACCTTCGCCACTTGTCTGCTGTCACATCTGCTGGCTGACGAGGAAGGAAACGTGTCTGAATGTCCCGAAGCTCGTTTCTCCACTGCCACTCTTAGCCCAGCTCCCTTTTCTGATTCCTACTGTGTGGATCTAACGCTAAACCGACCTCGCCCCCTTGCGAAAATGCCTGCTGTATGAATTGATATATTATTTTATTTTACATGTTTCTGTGTAAAGTGGAGAGGAGAGGGAAGAAAAAATTATATCTGTAATATATACATATGTAATGTTAAACAACAATTTGTCCTCTATGGCTGAAAGTCTTTTTGAAAGAAAGGGTTTATCGGGCCATTGCTAGCAAGAATAAACAGAGCGACTCGTGGGCATGAGGTGTACACCAGCAGCAGCAGCACCAGGTGGGGCGGGCGACATGGCTGTGGCCTGGGGTCAACCGGCTTTCAAAACACCTGTTAGGTAAGGGGACAAAGACATAAGTTGTTTTGAGAGAATGGACACTGGCTGCAGATAACGGGGGGTGGGAGAAGGAGAAGCGGGGATGCTCGGGGATGGGCGCAGAGCCCATGGGGCACCGTCTGCAGAGTTCATGCCTGAGCAAGAAGCAGAGGCGCCTGCCTCGTCTCTTTTTAGATCATCTCGGAAATAGCCACCTGGACGTTGATTCAGCGTTGAAACATACTCTTAGGAATGTAGGCAGTCTTGTTGGCTGGCCGCCCGTTACTAACAGGTTAATTATTACTGTGTCTCACTCTCCAGCGGCTATAATTTAAGTTAGAACATCTCAGAATTTTTTTCTTGGTTCTCTTGATAGGTAGGTAGGTAGGTAGGTAGGTAGGTAGGTAGGTAGATAGATAGATAGATAGACAGATAGATAGATAGTAGGTAGGTGGATGGATGGTAGGTAGATATGGGTAGATGATCTGTATCTATGTATGTAGGATTCATTCATTCAGCATATTTTAATTGAGGGCTCGTACATTTTGGGTATCAGCCTTGTCACTGTGGATGCAGCGGTGAACGAGACAGACAAGGCTCCTTTCCTTGGGAAGAAAATAGACGTAGAAATAGAAAATGACTTCGTTGAAAATCATTTGCTGGGCCGAGACGCGTTTTCATGCTCAGAGCAGGCTGGCTCCGCTCTTACGTTTGCCCTGAACCTGGATCACAGAAAGTCGCTCTCCTTACGAGGACCCGGGAGAAGCGTTCTCCAGGCAGAGGGGACAGCCAGGGCAGTAGGCTTCAGTCCGTACGAAGACCAGAAAGAAGGCCAGTACTCCCGGAGCCTGAGGCAAAGAGGACGTGGTTCAAGAGGAGGGTGGCGGGGAGGCGCGCGTGTGTCAGGGGGTTGCGGGACCTAGATCATGAAGGGTCTTTGGGGCGATGGTAAAAATCGGGTTTTTATTCTGAGCACAGTAGGAACCACTGAGGAGTGACATGAAGAGTGACATGACCTGAGCGAGGAAGCCGGGAGAGCCCTCAGGATGTCACCGCAGTGGCTCACCGGAGAGATGACAGGGGCTGGGGCCAGGGTGGTGATGCCAGCAGCTCAGGCCCCACTATGAGCAGGAATTTCTCTCACTTCCTTGTACTCTTTCAATGCAGTGTTTAAAGTTAATCAGCTTCACTTCTTAATTTCAATAAAGTAGTATTTTGAACTAGTTCATAGGTCTATAATTTCTAGCCACTGTGTTTTTTTTTCATTTTATGCTGAAGTTTTTGTTAATTATCGACTCTTAAAACATCTAATTTCTTTCTTTAATAATTTTTAAATTTTTGAATTACAGTTGGCATTAAAACATCTAATTTCCTTTTGGCTTACTTCTGTATACTGAGTCTGCCCGAATGTATAATTTTTGGTGTTTGCCAAAAATTGCTTATAGTGGTTTATTAAAATACTTACTATCTTTCTTATTACGAAATCTTTACTGGAGAAAATACAACAAAATGTAAAGAAAAAATACCAAACTGTCATCCCACTATCCAGAGGAACATCGTATTTCATTTCCTTTCAGTCTTTTTTCTGTGTATGTGCGTATTCATTTCTAAGTGGTTGCTACTTCTTAAAGAAGTCAGTTTTGCAAACAGTAGTTTTCTTAAGAAGTTCAGTAGTTAAATGGTTTTCTTCATTTACTTTTTCATAGCATTCTTCAAGGTGTGGAATCAGTTTCTTATTTTTATCACTTGAGCTGCTGGAAACTTAGCTTCCAGCTAGCTGTTTATTATGTAACTCGATGGGCTTTGTGCTTGCATTGTCTGTGTCTTCAGCCAGCTTTGTGATGATATTCTTAAAATGCCCAAGTCACAGATTAGTCCTAGGGTTCTTTTTTTTTTCCTTTTCTGGTGTTTTTCTTCTCTCAGAGCTATAACTTAGTTTAGCTTTGCTGGGATCAACCATTCATATCTTCTGGAATTATAAATTAAATATGTTAGTCTGTTAATTAGTTCTTACATTGCTTCTAGGATATGGGGACTTATTTCAATTTACAGTAAAAGGTTAGAAATCTCTAAAAATTTGTAGAACTAACCGACATCTGAGCTGTAAAAGTGCATTCAGGAAAATAGAACTTCTCTTTTCAATGCATTTGTCCTGAATGCAGGCAATAAATGTAATGATGAGTCTTGGTGATTATTTTGCAGACCTCAAAGGAAGATCTTCTGCAGGCTGATTTTGAAGGTGCTTTAAAGTTCTTCAGAGTTCAGCTTCCAAAGAGATACAGGGCAGAGGAAAATGCCAGAAGATTGATGGAGCAGGCCTGCAATATTAAGGTAAGGAACACAGATTTATGTATCATAAAGGTGGAACTTGAATTCATCATAACATGGCAAATTATGTAAAACTCCCGATGCGTTGCTGGATGTTGACTGTGTTTAAGGTGATGTTGTGTACGAACTCGCCTCTCTGAGGCATTTTTATCGCCTCTCTGAGGCTGGTACGTTTGCGGTGGCTGTACTTCGTAGTAGCATCTAGGGTGAAAGTTGGCAGGTTCCGTTTGTAACATTAGGAAGACAAATATTTGTCGTGTAGGCGGAGCCCTCGAACAGGCTGCGGTGATCGTGGTTGCAGTGGCAGCAGGCGCAGCGTTTGGCGCTGCCATCTGTTTTAAGGTCATTTAGGACAAAGCGAGAAAAGGCTGCTTTCCTTTCTCTCAGGGGCTTGGAAAGCTTCGGGTCTCGATCTGCCCTTGCCCATCCCACACCTGTCAGAGATCTGTGCGTGCCTTGCTGCTTGTCGTACGTCTGATACAACAGAACACCTTTTATAACATGATCGAAACGGAAATCTCTATCCGGAAAATTTTGGTATCAAGGTGGGAGATCACATTTAAAAAAAATTGGAACCAATGTGCTGATGTTGACTCGTATACCTTGGGAATGCGCGAGGAAGCTTACTAGCCAGTACAGTTTATATATTTCACAGGTCTTATAGCCCTTTATTTTTGCATAAGGAAACAGATGATAAACAATGAACATAATAAAGAAGGAATATATCTTTAATATGTAAGAAGGTGATAAAATAGCTCTAAAAAAGTGAGGAAAAATATAAGCAAGATGGGATTGGTGGTGAGAGAGAGAGTTGTTGTTTACAGACAGTCAGAGAAGACCTTGCTGAGGAGGAAGAGATGGGTTAGTCACGGGATGGCTAGGGGCGGAGCATTCCAGCAGGGGCCACAGCTTGTTCAAAGGCCCTGAGGCTGGTTCATGCCAGCTGGCGGGGCTGACGTGAACGACAGTGAGAGGAACCGGGGAGGGTGTCAGGGGGCTCGTGAGGAGCCAGGCGCCGCAGGCCTGGCCCACCCCTCACCTTGGGAAGCGGGCAGTCTGTTCTTTATATCCATGAACTCTGTTTGTTTGTTATTATTTTTAGATCCACACATGAGTTATCTTTTTCTATCTGACTTATTTCACTTAGCATAATGACCTCAAGGTCCATCCATGTTATCACAATGGCAAGATTTCATTCTTTTCTCTAGCTGAATAACATTCCATTGTGAGTGTGTTTTCTTTATTCATTCATTCACCGAAGGACATTTAGGTTGTTTCCGTGACTTGACTATTGTAAATAATGTTACAGTGAGCATTGGGTGATATGTAACTCAAAAAAGATATATAGTGGTTTCCTTTTCTTCAGATAAATACCCAGAAGTAGAATTGCTGGATCATATGCTCGTTCTAGCTCTCAGTTTTTGAGGAACCTCCATACTGGTTTCTACCGTGGCTGCACCATTTACATTCTCATCCACAGTGCCCCAGGGTTCCCTTTTCTCCACATCCTCGCCAACATTTCTTATTTCTTGTCTTTTTGATAACAGCCATTCTAACAGGTACGAGATAGTATCTCATTGCGGTTTTGATTTGCATTTCCCTGATGCTTGGAGATGCTGACTATCTTTTCATGGACCTGTTGGCCATTTGTATGTCTTCTTTGGAAAGATGCCTGTTCGGCTCCTCTGCCAATTCTTTAATCAGATTGTTTATTTGTTTTTTGCTATTGAGTTGTATGAGTTTTTATACATTTTGGATATTAACCCTTTATCAGATATATGATTTGCAAATGTTTTCTTTCATTCAGTAAGTTGTCTTTTCATGTTGTTGATGACTTCCTTTGCCATTTAGAATCTTTTTAGTTCGATGTAGTCCCACTTGTTTACTTTTGCTTTTGTTACCTTTGGTGTCAGATCCAAAAAATTACTGTAGAGACCAATGTCAAGGAGCTTACCACTATGTTTCCTTCTAGGAGTTTTATGGTGTCAGGTCTTGCATTCAAGACTTTAATTCATTTTGAGTTAATTGCTGTGTATGGTGTAATATAGTGGTCCAGTTTCATTCTTTTGAATGTGGCTGTTCAGTTTTTCCAGCACCATTTGTCGAAGATACTATAGTTTACCCATTGTCATAGATTAATTGACCATATAGGTGTGGGTTTATTTGGGGGCTATTCCTTAATTGTATATCTTTTTTATGCCGATACCATTCTGTTTTGATTACTACAGTTTTGTAATATAATTTGAAATGAGGGAGCATGATGCCTTTAGCTGTGTTTTTTCTCATTATAGCTTTGGCTATTCCAGGTGTTTTGTGGTTCTATCCATCCAAATTTTAGGATTGTCTGTTCTATTTCTGTGAAAAATGACATTGAAATTTTGATAGGCATGCACTGAATCTGCAGATTGTTTTGGGTAGTGTGGGCATTTTAACACTATTAATTCTTTCAGTCCACGAGCGTGAACTATCTTTCCATTTATATGTGTCTTCTTTAATTTCTTTCATTAATGTCTTTCAGTTTTCAGTGTACAGACCTTTCACCTCCTTGGTAAGATTCACTCCAAGGTATTTTATTCTTTTTGATACGATTGCAAATGGGGATTTTTAAAAATTTCTCTTTCTGATAGTTCATTATTAGTGTATGCAAGTGCAACAGATTTTCGTGATTGACTTTGTGTCACAGGACGTTATTTTAATATGCGACGTATGACCGTGAGGCAGACGTGAGGTGAAACATGATTAGTACAATGTTCAAGGTTTGCCCTAGGACGAGAGATGGGTCTCCAACCTGAAGGTTTAAAGGATTTTTTAAACTGAGATCTACATTTAAAAATAGATTTTATATCAAGACCTTGACCATAGATACATATATATGTGTATGCATGCATGTATATGATATGCATGTGCGTATGTATGTATGTATGTGATATGTGTGTATGTATGTTATGTGTATATACGTATGTATGTATGTATATACATGTATGTAATGGAAGAACTACTTACCTTTACAAGCTATGAAGCACTCTGATATTTTCTCTTCTGCTCTGTTGTATTCTGTTTCCTTTTAAACTTCTCCCCTCCCCCCAAACCAAAAAGCTAGTTATAACCTACTAAACTGGTTTCATGACTTGCACTTTGGAAAAACTGCCCGCCCCACTGTTCCCATACCCCGCCCCATTCCGATATAGCGCAGCCCCTGAGAGGTTGTGGAGGATGAGCTGTTAGCTGAATAGGGGACGTGGGGGCGTGTTAAGGATGTGAGTCACCGTGCCGTCACGACAGCAGTATGTACTGGCAACTGGCAATTTTAGGAAATGATGGATTTATAGACCATCATTAGACAAAGCAGTCACAGGCACAAGTGACCGCAGGCATGGAACAGGCAAAAGCTCGCCTTACGGTTTCTTATCGACAGCCCGTTTAAGATCAAAGACAAAATTTCTGTCAAAAGTAATAAAAATCCTTTTTTGTAATTTCATGTTTTTCGGAGTTAGTATTTTTGTATGGTTGCATCTTCTTTGAATGGATGTGTTCTCATTTAATTACCTAACAAAATGAATCACTTCTGACTGGAAGGAACTAGGTGATCAGCGATTTCTGTGAACTGACTGGTTTTAACGTAAATGCAACAGTTGCAGTAAAATTAACCTTTTAGCTCCATCCTGGTTTATTGCCGTGAGTGTGACAACAGGCTACATAAACCATGCTGGAGTGGATAAATGTCAAGAATATCTTTTGGCGTTTATTTTTTCTAATTTAACTAATATGATTTTAAATTATTCTGTCTCTGTTCCTATGGTTTCAGCCAGGCTAACATCAGATTTTACTTTGAAAAGTCATTTGATTACTTCATATATGAATGTCCTTCACTTTCCCAGGGAGTCAGCTTTTGTTGAATGTCATTATTCAGGTGTTACCTTAGAGTTAAAAATTCTGGTGTCCCATAGCTTCTTAAACCCAGATCTTGGCTTCGTGGACTCTGAATCAGTAGAAATGTGAATTTCTTTATATAGGCATAGGCATTCTGTTTTTCCTGGTGAGACAATATATAGCTTTCATTGGATTCTTAAAGGGAACTCAGTGACTCAAAAAAGCATTGGTTTCTGTATTGTGGGACAATCTTAAATTTATTAATAAGCAAATTGATATTTCTGTAGAGCATAAGAATTTATAAGTGGATACCGATATTTACTCAAATACGTACACTTATAGCCTTTATAATTATTTGTGATCTGATTACCTTTTTTCCTATACATTTTTATTCAATACTATTTATATTGTACTAGGTTGAGTTGATGAAATTACCATTCTTCTTGGTCAAAAACTGTCAGATATTAGACATTGTATAAGATCTGATTCAATATTTCATGCCTCCTTATGGTTCAAATAGGTGCTATGTATGTAGATGATGAAATATTTAGAATTCGAATCTTTTAATCATAATGGAGTTTGTTTAGCCAGCATTGCTCTGATAAAGATAAAAAGAGGAACTAGAAGAATAAAACATCTGTAGTATAAATTAGAATACTGTCTTTATGTTAGCACCATGGACATGTAAACTTACTCTCCAAAGACTGGGAGGCAAGTCTTCTTTGAAGTTGATTTTTATTTGGAATAATGTCACAAATGTCACATTTATGATAGACCTCTTTAGTAACAAAATTCATCACATCACTCAAAATATTCTGTCGTTAGTTCTTCAGAAAAGAACATTTGAAATTATATGTCAGCCTATTTCATTTGTATTTTATTAGTAAGATAGCTTAAGCAGAATGAAAACTGCAAAATCTGACATTAAACTAAAACAAGGGAATTAGAAAGGGCAGTCACTCATTGAGTGCGCATCGTGTACCGGGATTGTGCAATGGGACCTCTCAGAGAAAGTGAGAGTTGAGGCGAGGCCTCAGGGATTGGCTCACGTTAAGGAGGATGGGGGCGGAGGGAAGGACGATCTGTGCAAAGACTATGCAGAGGCCCCGAGGAAGAAAATACGGAGCTGTCCAAGGGCTGATCGGAGTTTGTGGCTGAGGATAAGGAATGAGGGGAGGAACTAGAAGGCCGGAATAGCAAGCGGGAGCCGGACAGCTGGGGCAGAGCTCTGTGGACCACGCTGAGCAATTCGGATCGTATCCTGGGATGGTGGAAGCATGGAGGGTTTAAAATAGGAGACAGAAATGATCAGATTAATTTTCAGAAAGGTCATCCTGGTGGCTGTGTGGACAGTGGATCGAAAGGGGTAACGTTAGATATTTGCGACAAATGCAGGGATGGTCGCAGTAATCCAGGTAAGAAATGATCAGAGTACTTGTTACTGGCTGGAGAGAAGCCAGAGATATTCGGGAGAGAGTGAACAGATGTTAGTGATAAAACGTGAGCACTAAGGCACGGCAAGAGGCCAGCGAAGACATTCCAGACTCTTACTTAGACGATTGGTAGTGACCACACTGTGGTACACACTCCAAATTCATACCAAGTACGTGGAAATACCAAGTAGGCAGGTGGATATTGAAGTGAGGGAGGAGTTAGAAGTAGACATTTGGATGTCATCAGTATTGAAGCCGTGGCAGTGGGTGATTCTCGTGAAGGAGCAGAGAGAAGGGTTGAGGATAGATGCATTAACATATGAGCGAGGGGCTGAGGAACAGAAGTGGTGAGGCTGGGCAGGCAGGAAGGAACCCAGAAGCATGCGAAGCTTGAACACTAAGGCATCTGCTTTCAAGAGGGAAGAAGCTGGAAAGTGTCAATGATGCTAGAAGTCGTGTGAGGTGCTGAGGGTCCAGTTTTGGGGTACCGATGAGTTAACAACTGGCTCCACAATTTCTGAATATTAAGAGTCACTTCTCAGAACTGGCGGTTGATGATGCTAGCACACCACAGGGTCAGGGAGATGAGGCTGAGAGCTGGAGAGTGGTTGACACGATGGACCATGGATTCTCACTAGTAGAAAAGAAAGTGAAGACAGATGGGGGCTTAGAGACCACAGAAAAAGGGGGAGGAGGCGTAAAGAGGGAGGATGGAGGAGGAGGACACTAAATAGGGATGATGGTCACCCAAGAAAAACACATCTTTTCTCCAAAAACTCTTTAAAGACAATTTAGGGATGTTGGAACATAATACTGACATGTGCTTAACATTTTCAGTTATTAGCTGGGGTTAATTAGTGGCATTTGAAATGCTTTGTAGACAAAATAAACAAACATGACAGAGGCGATAAGAGCAAGGGAAGTGAGGCAGCCCCCAGGGGCTGAGAACAGAGCTAGCTCAGCCCTGGCTTCTTTCCTTCACACACGGAAACTCTTCCTCCCCGTGCTAGAGAGGGAGCCACCAATGACACCGATGTCACCGTGGCAACTCTTCGCCTCATAGATTCTAAGTTCTGCTCCAGCTCTGTTTCCTATGTACTATGATGGACGGTATCCACCCTCCCCAGGTGCCTTCATATAATTTGGTTTTGCCTCCCACAGATCGTGTTTTTAATGGGATACGGCACATTTGTTTATCTAGAAATTACTATTTTTTTTTTCTCTAAGACTTCCATATCTGTAACCATAGATTTGAATTTCACTGTTTGAAAATAACTTTCACGCTCGAGCAAAACTATAAAGAATATTTGTATTAAAAGCGATTTACTTCTAATTTATTCATGCTGTCTGCTGTTTATTTCTGGCTATTTTTGCTGTGTTTAAACAAGAATGTAATTTTCCACATAGAGGCTTTCTCTGAATTAGCAATGGGGCCACGCAGGAGCTTTTGTGGACTCCGTGGGTCCAAGATGTGTGCCCTTATGTGAGCCGCAGAAACGGTCCGTTCCCAGGGGAATCACAACTGGAACTATTCGGCTCGAAGTGTCACGATCTGCGGAGGAACGTTTACTGTGTTACAGGATGCAGAGACAAGATGATGAACACGTTGACAGTGACGTGGTTTCCTCATCAAAGCGCTTGCCTCTTCCTTTGAGGCTTCGTGAACATTCACGGTCATTCTCGGTGCACCTTGGACTGGAGGCGTCATTCTGTCTCCCCGCAAACCGGGATCCCTGCAGTCGCTCCGGCCTCTGACAGGCTGTGCATCGTGGGAAAGAGTGGGGCGCATGTAATGATGCGGGGTGTGCTCTGAGTGGCCCCAGGCGCATACAGCTCGGCCTCCTGGCTGTCCCCAGTCAGCCAGGACACCTCTGTGGCCTATGTGGCCTCCGCGGCCTCTGTCGCCTCCTGCCCTCCTGTTCTGCCATCCCACCCGTCATCTTGTTCCAGGGTACTAAGGAGAAAGCCATATAGACCTTTCAAAACTAGCCCGATGGGTGAAGCTGCTATTGTTTCATGAACTAATCCACAGAAATCATTAAATCTCCTACACCAAAGGAAAACAAGATAAATGGATGTGAAAACTGATTTTTACAGGCGCGTCTCTCTTTTTTAGGAAGAATACAAAGACTATGTCTCAGGAATAGAGCATTTTGCCCCCCGTTTAGGCTCAGGTTTCCCTGAGTTCACACCGAATGAACACCCCAGAACGGCTGCTACTGCTAGTTTCTCTCCCTTCAAACTTTATCCCCTGCAAATAATTCACTCTCAGCAGTTTTCTGGGGTCTCAGCAAGACTAATGGTTGTGCTTCTGAGCGGGAGTTTTCATCTTTCATATACCTTTGTGCAGCGTTTGCCAATTACCTTTTTTGATTTATGTGTATCGTGTTGGAGAATAAAGTGAGAACTCAACTTCACTGTTTGAAACACAGTGCTAGTAGATATCTTTTCCTCGACTATTTATGAGGCCCACAGTTCTTTGTATTTTTTTCTATTTGAATTCATATTTACATTTTTCTAGATGTTTATGACTTGAGTAAAAGATCAGCTTTCTCCCTTGATGCTATGAGTAACCTTATCTTTAACTAGGATTTAACTTAAACTTTTCAGATCATTATTTAATCAAAAGACTGCTGATAAAGATCCCGAACAATAGACTGGTTTGCTCCTTCTTTATGAAGGTATAATCACGTTTTGTATGTTGGTATAAAATACCCTTTATTGTATAATTCTCAATTAGATTTTATTCTTCATAAATTAAACTTAAGAGATGTCAGTAGCATTTCTGCATATGTACGTTGACACATCACACCCGTTGTCTGTTGCTACGCAGCCACCCGTCCCCAAACTTACTGGTTTACACAGCAGCAGCATCGCTCAGAGTCCCCTGTGCTGCCCGGGCAGTTCTGCGATCTGGAGTCCCCATGTGGCAGCATTCACTGGTATGGGACATCGGGACTTGCTTTATTTTCCAACAGAATGTGCCTGAGTTGATGGGGGCAGCGAGGGGTGCCTCTCTCTCTCCAGCTCCTTCCTCACCCTCGGCTTCCTCGCAGCATCGCGGTCTCCGGTCCCCGAGCAGGGGAGACCCGAGGCACAGCACTCAGCAAGCCTCTGCTTGGGTCACGTCCGTTGGTGTCGCGCTGACCGAGGCAGAGCACATGGAGAGCCAGTGTGTGAGGAGACGACACATAGGAGGTGGGCACAGGGGGACACGATCGGTTGGCAGCCACCTCTGTATCAGCACACAGCAAATTTATGTTTCGTTACCTAAAAACCGTTAACCCGGTTTCTGAGGAGAGGGCCAAGAGCTTGGCGTGGAGAGAGACTGTCCTGCCACGTAATAGTATTTGCTTTCATTGACTAACACTTTTTAATAATATCCTTTCTACAGTTTATTTACCATGAGCTGATATGGATTTTTCAATTAAAAAAATAAACACTTTCACAGAACAAGTGAAGTGAGCAAACCGACATCAGTTTAGGTGCCTCGAAAGCAGAAGGAATAGAGCTTGTGACTGTGAATAAAACTTGAGTAGAGAAATTCTGGAATTACAAACAAAATCTAGCCGATGATACTGATTTTATGACACAGCAGAAAGTTGGGTTTCTAGAGTTCAGAGGAGGCTTACAATTTTTAAGTTTTCTTTCATGGCTTCTAAGAATTTATAGGGGATTTGAGGGAAAAATGAATCAAATGCTTATGTAATTCTATCGTATTTTCACAAGATTTTGGTATCTTTCAGTTGTGATGTGTATTATTTACCAAACAATGCTGACTAAAAAAAAGAATGGTTTAGATGACATAAATCATTGGGAGAAGAAAAGAATACATTTGCCAAAATGAACAGGAACACATTCTTAAAACAATAGCCCGAAAGAATATTGCAATCAAAGATTTACAGACTTACCTGAATCTTCTAGAATACCTACTTTCTCGAGATGATATAATGCCATGCACGACAACGTGGATGGACCTTGAGATAATCGTACTGAGCAAAATAAGCCAGACAGAAAAGTTGAAAATCACGTGATATCACTTTTATGTGGGCTATAAACCTTAAAGCAACGAATAAACAGAACAAACAAACAAAGACTTGTGGACATGGACAATGAACTTGTAGTTACCAGAAGGGAGTGGGGAAGGGGAGGTAGACGGAGTGAAAGGGGTCAAATATATGGTGACAGAAAGAAATCTAACTATGGGAGGTGAACACACAGTGTAAACATCTATATGCCTTACTGTTAAAGTGTCCAGCTGAAACTTCTTGAATTTCAGTAACCAATGTCACCATAAAATAAATCTAATTAATTAATTAATTAACTAATTAATTTAAAAAATACTTTCGTGGCCAGATTAGGACAGCAGCTGACCTTTAGATTTACGTATTCTGATTTCTGTAGGACGCTAAGGTTGACTGTTGCAATTGGGTTTTCAAGATAAACACCCACATTTCTTATCTGGGGTTAGGATGAATCCACCCTGTTTTCAAGAAAGCACAGTTTGATTCTTCTCTGACACTGAGCAACTGAAAATATAGTAGAGCCAAGTGTGAAAGCTTGTCACGTGATGCCGGCCTAGCTGTCCAGTGCTTGGCTGTCGTCAGACGCTTTCATTGGGCCCCATTAATCTGCTTTTGTTTTCATTTATCTCAGGTTTCAGCTGTAGTCATTTTATCTCGACAGATGTAACTTTAGAGTCTTAATGTAGGTGAGGGAGCTAAAGTCATCTGAATGTGAATTTTTCATGTGGGCCATGGGTAGATGGCCGCAGGGTGACTGGAAAGAACTAGTTTTACATCCAGGAAAAAAAGGTACAGCGTTATTCATTCCGAAACGATCAGACCTGTGGCCACTGCAATATCACAAGATCCAACTCCAGTGACTCGACTGTGGTCGGATGCAGGGCTTGGGGTTGGGAGTGAGCACACAGAGGAGATTGTGTAATATGGTCTCAGTATTTGGAGAAAAAATGTGGTTAAAAAAGGGAACAGAGAAAACGGGAAAGATCTAGTGTTTTGTCTCTTGAGAAGTGGGGTCCCTGGGGAGAGCACTGTGTCGTCAGGAAGACCACTGCCCTGGACCCGCCTGGGTCCAGCCTTTGCTGCCCAGAGCGGCCTCCACTGCCGCAGCTGCCGCCGCCCAAGGGCCCAGCTTGGTCTTGCCCGCTCAGCTCATCTTCCCAACTGTTCGATGAACGGAGCCTGAGCTCAGATCCAAGGTGTCCTCCCCTGACAGCTGGTGACGGAGCCAGTGAGCTACATGCTGTGAGAACGTTGCAGAAGGAGGTCCAGGCGCATCTCAGGCCCTGCCCCGACCGCCACGTGGGTAACGACTGCATGTGGCAGCGGCACCCTGCAGCCAGCTCCCCGCTCCTCCCTCAGGATGTCTGTGTCCCCGCTTCTTGTTGGCACTTCTGCAGCCCAGGTCCCTTTCTGCAGCCTGCCGTTCCTGTGTGTTTCCCCTTCGGTTCTATGCAGCTTGCCATTTTTGTCTGAGGGCACCACTGGGTAACATGGACTTTGCAGTGACAGCAGCCAGAACCGCAGTGACATTCTGCCTCCTTGGGCGCCCGGAGTGTTGTACATTTAATCACCAGCTTAACATCAGGATGGTGTTAACATCGGGTTCTCCCACTGACCCGATTTTATAGATCAGGAAACAGCCGTGGGGTGTTTACGTCTCTCATAAAACCCCTTGGCTAACATGTGACAGAGCAAAAATGTGGGATATTCGGGATCTGGTTTCAGTCTGTGCTTTTCTTCCTTTCTTATACCCACTCTTTTTTTCATATTAATCTTACACTGTACTGCATAGTTTTTGATGCCAGTCAATATTTAGAAATTGTTCATTATTGCCACTGTTTGTTGGACAGAGTATAATCATACTCTGACTCTGTATGATTATATTAAATTTCATCCATTCATTCTTTCGCTTAATAAGTAGTTAAGATTTCTTATGCACCTCCTGTGTCCCATGCTGGGCGAGGCAGCCTGTCTGTTCAGTCCTCCCGGGGCTTAGAGGGTAATGGCGGGACAGATGATGCAAAACGATGTGTAAACTGAAGTCGTGATCAAAGTTACAGAGGGAAAGAACCATTGGTTCCAAGAGAGAAAATAGTAAGAAGCTGCTTTAGGTTGGGGAATGAGGAAAACCTTTCTGAGGTGATGCCATTTTCATTAACAGGAGCTGGCCAGCTGAGGACGAACTAGTAAGGCCTGCCACAGGAGGTCTTTTCTTTCTGGCCAAACAGTGGGCTAGATTTCAGTATAAACCCTTCAGTGCACAACTTACAAAAGTTCTGGATAAAAATAATTTAAAAATATTTTAAATATATGGCTGGGCTAGTGGAAAAATAAGGAAAATTTTTAGGAGACAGAAATTCCGTGAAAACCCGAATTCTGAGATCTAAGTGAATTCTAAAACCGTGTTTGTTCTTTGGGGATTTGCCAGTCGCTGGTGGCCGGTATCTTGGGCTTTCACTGGCCTCATGCAGGAGACAAAGCCAGGACCTCTAAAAGGCTCCTCTGACAATAGCTGGACAGGGGGCAAAGCCTCTCCCTTCGATAGTGATTTATCCCTTGCCTTGCTTGGCCTTGGTGCTTAAGTGAGTGAGAGTCATATACATCAGTTACATTTTTTTATAGGAAAATATATTCCATGGTAAAAAGAAAAAAATATAAAAATTCCCTGGGCAGAGAAAATGCTCCTGGGAAGGCCCTTGGGCAGAAAGGTGGGTGACCTTTTCAAGGCACTGAGAGGCTGGTACAGAGTGAGCAAACTTCATGCTGGCAAATGAGGTTAGTGATAAAGCCTGGGACTGGGTCCCTGCAGAAGCTCAGGGGCCTTGCTTGGGATTGTGGGTTTTTTCCTAAGTACAGTGCAAATCTTTTGAAGGGTTTTTAAAGATTATCTGACTTCTACGAGGAATAGTAGATTGAGAAAATGTGAAAATAGAGAGTCACTCTCGGGGTCAAAGTAGAGATAATAAAACTAAAGAGATTTAAGCATATTTTTATGTAGTTGAACTCATCTTTGACTAAGGTAGCATAGAAAGATGATGAAAATTTACCTTTTACAGGCCACCTGTTTTATAGTAAATTTTATTGCCAGGCGAATTTAAGTAGTAGAATTTCATTGGAATAAATGCACCGTTGAGATTCACATTCCCGGATGCAGGAGCTGGGTGTATTTGCAGATAAAGCATAATATCCTGGGAAAGACAATATGGCAGATATTGGCTAATAGTTCTACAAACCTAATTTCCTTTCTTCCTGCTAACACAGTTGGACTACATTTCCCAGCTTCCTCTGCAGTTGGGTGTAGTCATATGACTGAGTCTGGCAGAGGAATGAGAGTAAAAGTGATACTCATTTCTTCCTTTGGCCTGGCTGTTTTAAAATAGAAAATCTTCCATATTGCTTCCAGATGCTATATCTTTTGTGATATGAACACCCAAAGTGACCGTGGAAGCCGCATGTTGAAGATGCTAGAATCTTCATCAGTTGGAGTTGCTAAATGAAAATGTTGTTCAGAATACCCCAGCCCCACCCTCCTGCCAGCTGAACTTTCCATGAACAAAAAATTAACTTTCGTTATTTTAAATCACCAAGAGTCTGTGATTGAACTATTTCAGCAGCTAGCATCATGTTAAAAGATGGTAATTTTCCTTCAAGGTGATACTGAGGACCTAATTTCATTCCCATTCATTATTTTCTCATTTTTCTTCTGTCTATGTTTTCTGTCATACGTGACCAGGAAATCAGATTAGGATGTTGGGAGGTTTGTGCAGGGCGTATGTGTGTTTGATGAGCTTGGTGTGTGAGAGGGGAGTTGAAGGATTCATTTCCTTCCTATTTTCCATGTAAGATCATCCTCACTCTCTCTGTCTGGCCCAGTAATCCATTTCAAAGATTTTTGCTCCCACAGCCATCACTTCCTGCCTGCGAACAGCCCCCTCACTGCACGACGGAGCTGATGAAGACCTTCTCACCTCTCCCTTCCTTGCCTAGCTTAAAAGTCACATATAATTAAGTTTACACACTAGGATATAAAATAATCATGAAAGCCAAAACCGAGAAAGATCTTTTCTTCCTTTTTGCATCCTATCACACATGTCCTGGGTGCTCTCATGGTACAACTATTGGGGGAGATCAAAATGTGTCAGAAGATGTGCATACCTGTGGTGGACACCCCGAAATCAGAACATGCCCGTCTGCGTCTTTGGCCAGCGCTTTAACCCTTACTTAGACATACTTTCCCATTGTCGTCTTCTTATTTATTTATCAGTCTGTTGCGCTGGTCCGTCTTGACTCCTGAGAAAAGTGGGGAGGTAATTCAGTCTTCCGTAAAACGTTAGGGGTAGAGAAGGGGGACCCTCACGTGTTTTCCTAGCAAAGACCTTTCATTGTAAAAAGTGAGCTTATGCCTTCAAGAAACAGTAGAAATTACAGAAGGGAATTATGATCAAGAATGTGTTTTGTGTGAATAGATGCCAAATGCCCATCTCACTAGATGATTACCTCCTAAATATTTTTCCATTAGCTAGTTTCAGCTCAGGAAATAGATTAGACCCTTAGTGGCCTAAGCAACCAGGAAATGGGCGATGTATTTATAGATTCCACCAGTGAATTTGAAATGAAACGTCTTGCCTATTAAAAATTCTGACTGCAATACTTCTTTTTAAAAATTTTTTTTTAATAAAAGTCCCTTCTTCCTTCCCTATTCCAATTCTTTTGAAGGTCTGATGTTCTCAACAAAGAGAATAAATGAGCAAAAATCATATTTTGAGGGAAACCCAATTTTATATGAAGTGTAGGGTGTCGCATTGTCACTGAGTCTAAGTCGCATGTTTTAATGGTAGAGACAGATCCGTTTCTGGCCTTGTGCTGGGAGTCTATAGCAAGTCGGAACCAACCAGGGACCACCGGGGATCCCTCTGACATCCCGCTCAGGCCCGGAGCTTCTGCAGTGTGCAGAGGAAGCTTATTCACCTGCGTTACCCTCAGGTTCGCTGTGCTCTGCGGAAGACGGGGAATGACTGTCCTGTACCCGGGCCAAAGGCAAGACGGGGTTCGCGTCCATCAGGCTCCATCTGAAGGGTCCAGAGGGCAGTTTCGCATCCCAACTTTACGCACCGAACAGCTCCAATCCGTGGGCGAGCGAGGGACCCCAGGGCCCTGCGAGGTTCTTACGCGGTTGTGTGCGTCTGAATTCCGCCCGTGGCTTCCCGAATCCCGAGGACACGGTCCTGCTGTGGGCCTTGCTTTCTGCACCTGATAAACAAAGGGACGGGCTCTTGAGAAAGAGGGGGTGTTAAAAGCCCTGAAAAGAAAGGTTCAAGTGAAAGACATTTTAAAACAAACTAGGATTAAAAGAGATCTGTGTTTTTATGGGGAATGAGGGACTAAGACGTTTATTTTCATTACGTGTAGAAATTTCTTTCATTTTCTTCCTATAGCCTATCAGTAAAAATCTTGGTTCCTTGAGTTTTTCGTCCTGGTACCCCAGTGTTTAGCTCTCTGCTCCATACATAGGAAATACTCAGTAACTATACGTTCTCTTGAATTTCAAGTTATCTTAAAAAAGTGAAGTTCTAGCAACTGCCTTTTAGTATTTGAGTTGTTTTCAGACCTGTTTTTACTGGGGATTCGATGTCCATGCAGTCACCCATTTTTATGTGTTTGTACTAACAACATAACGTTTATTAAGAGGAGGTATAAACAGGAAGATAATTTGTGTTCTTAATTTAAAAATATTATATAGTTCTATTCCTATCCAAATGAGTTCAGATCAAAGTAAATAATTACATATTGGAATACTTGGACAGATTTAAAATACAAGTTAGAACTAGAACAGAAGCAATCTATGGACAACCAATGCTGTTGTGTCACCATAGATCAGAAGCCGCCTGTCTCAGGTCACGTGGTGTTTCAGTTGCAGAACCAGCACCGGGCCTGATTACAACCCAGACACGAGCCACTTCCTTCTCCTGCATGGAGATAGTTCATCACGCTTGCAGGTTCTTCCCATTGGCTCACGTATTAAAGCCTCCGCATCAGGCTTTGCTCGGTGTAGACTTTAAGAAAACTCAAGGCTGTGAATAAGGGGGCTGGCATTTGCAACCCTACAGTATTGACACAATTGCGACGTGATATTAAAAATGAAGGACAGAAAGAAATCTAACTATGGGAGGTGAACACACAGTGTGTGTGTGTGTGTGTGTGTGTGTGTGTGTGTGTGTGTGTGTGTGTATACACGTGCCTTACTGTTAAAATGTTCAGTTGAAACTTACTGGATTTCGTAAACCAGTGTCACCATAAAAAAATTAATTTTAAAAAAATGAGGGAGGGGAAGAATTTTTCCTGAGTCCTCGAAATGATAGAACCGTATTCTATTTCCTATCTTTTCTTTGCCACAACAGTTGAAATTTTGTGGTAATTTTCCTTTATTCTTTTTAAAAAAAGTTTCCATTATCATACCTAACAGCTTAAACAGCACTCACTCCTCTCTACTCATTGAGTTGATAACAGTAAAGTCTGTAAAAGGCGTTTTTCTAAAATTGTTGACACTAACGAACAGATTTTTCAGGGATCTAGTAGTTTAAACAGATTTTTCAGGGATCTAGTAGTTTAAGTAGTTTTCCTAATTTCGTGCTACATTAAGATAAAAGAATATTTTAAATACAAATAGAGATTTGAAGGAAATAAGTATTAGAGAAAGATCTGTAGATTTCACTGTGGGTAGTAATATTTGGAGTATCTTAATCTGATTTAATTTGAGATATTCAAAATAATGAGGCTGTTGAGTGTAGAGGTGAGCATAATGATTCCCATTTAAATAAATTTAAAATATTAATGTACTAAAGTACCATCTCGTTCGGTGCTAATGGAAAACAAAATGTTTAAACACTGTTGCAGAAGTCACTGCACATCCCTTACAGCCTGATTAGCGAGTTAATGCTTTTTCCTTTTTGTTTTTCAAATGCAATTCTCTAATTTTACATTCAATTTATCTTTTTCTAAAAACCTGCTAATTTCGCGTGCTTTAGCCCTGCATAAGAGGCTGCTGGTGAGCAGCCGCCAAAATAACTAATAAGCCTCTATCTACTAAAGGCTTCAAGGACTAATTTAAGTGTATATATTTCTTTGACCATTAAAATCAAAAGAAAGTTGTTTCACTTTGAATTCATTCTGATTTCTGCATATTTTTTTTGTTAATTTATATATGGGTTGTTCATAGCTAAAACAAAACAAAACAAAAAACAGTGTATTTAACGTGAATGTCTCTTTTCTCCCATAAACCTCTTAGTAACATTGCTCTGTATCCATCATTTGCTTTAGTTATTTTTTCCAACAGAAAAAATAAACCCTATCAATGACATATGTTTTCTAATTCCCTGAATACAGAATTCTACAGTTTTTATGCCAAGAAGCTATTTCCTTTAGAGGAAATGGATCAAAGTTTTAAGAGAAGGTATTACTTAACAGATTAAATTAAAATGGTTGGTGTTTCCCTATAATGGTGTTATGTTTTTGGTTATCTGACTCACTAGCATCTCAGAAGGGCCATCTGAGCTAAGGGCTTTGGCGTGGGAAGTGGTGCTATCAACATCGCAATGTCCTGTCAAACTCTTGTCGCTTAGCCTTGGCGTGTTCACTTGTCAGAGGTTTCAGTCTTCCTGCTGTGACATTCAGAGATTTATTACTTTCCAATCTCAGACCTGTTTTCATCACTCTGCTTCTGCCTAACCGCCCTCGGGTGAAGACAAAATGCCAGTACATTTGCTTGCTTACTGCTCCCTTTATATTCGGTGGTGTTGTAAAGTTAAAGACCACTTCTACAAATATATTAATGATAAGAGGAGCTCGGGCAGCTTACATTAATAGTGCTCATGCACTCTGCATTAATCATACTCTGCATGCTTTCAGAGGAACTGTTTGTCGTCTGGAAATGAATGAAGCTCCTTTTCAAAATGGCCACCTTAGAATTCTGTCTTACAGAGGCTTTGGGCAAATTTATAGCTTATTTTCTTTCACACTAAAGAACTGTGATATCATCTTGTATAATGGTTCATTACCCTTCATACATATCAGAGGGTTTTTTTTTTAATGGAGTATCTTTAGTAAGATATTTTTTCTAACATAAAGTGTTTTTTAAGCAATATTGAATTACTGGTAAACGTATAACTATAATAAGGAATTATTTAAATTGCCTAATATAAGACTCATTTTTAAACTGTGGTTGGTAAGACCATGTTTACTGTGTTCATGTGTCTTTTATATTGTCAACTGTTGTGTAAAGAGAACAATGTAGAATAACTAGAGTTAAGTTTAAAGATGTATGCAAAAACGTATACTTAGTAAGTTATCTGATATAAATATAGTATGTGCCAAATAGTCGAATGGTTTAGGACCAGAATAATCTTTTCAGAGAAGTGTATAAGAGAGAGAAACAGAGACAGAGACAGAGAGACAGAGATAACAAGAAGAATGGAGAGAAGAGAAATAAAACATTGTTATGGTTGAATTTTAAACTCTTGGAATATTAATGTGTTGGCATCAAGACCATCTTACTGTTCAGTTCCTTCCAGGGCAAAAAGAATCCCACAAGATTCTTATTTGTGAATAAAATAGTTAGTAAAAGCAGCTAGTTATTGATGCTTCAGTTCTGTGTTTCGAAGTGCAGATGAGAAATTCATTTTATTCTTTATGAAGTTTAATCCAGAACTTTTTAAGTTTTAAGTTTATGTGGCCAACCTGATGAGCCAGTTTTTCTGGAACATGGATTTAGACAGCTCTCCTCTACACATGGGAATAGAAAATTGAAAGTATGGATGAAATATTAGATAATTGAAACTTTCCAATACTGAAACTCTTATTTATTTTAGCTCTTAATTTTCACTGATTCCAATAGCCTAGTCATTTGATAGAGATGATTAGAAATGACATCTTGGCCACTAATTAGTTTTCCATTCATTCCCCGTTTTGGTACTCTTTGGAGTAAAGATACCAGTAAGTAGTGAAGTGTCAGAGAATCAATTGATCATAAAAGAAAGCAAAAGGAATTATTATTTACAAAAATTAAAATTCTCTACAAATTAATATTCACTGTATATTTTGATTCAATTTTACTATCTAATCCTTTATTGATTTGCTAATATATAAACATCACTCTACTCTCAACTAGTTAAAGTAGCTTTTTGTTCTATCATTGAAAGGGTTCAAACAGACCTTCCTAAAATGTACCACTTACGCATGGAGACAATTGTAGCTGAAGGAAATCCAGACCTAGCCGATTCAAGAAAAACTTTTACTTCTCCCTTAATTACCTAAAGGAATTTAGATAGGAGTCTTGGCCCAGAGAGAGGATATCCAGATATAACTTTTTATCTGAACTATCTTTGTGTGTAACATGACAGACATCTAATTCCCAAACTGTCTGCTCTGCTTATCATCTTGTGAATTACCCTCCTCTCCTTGGAAGCCCTGGTCCCTTATCCCATTCCTTAGCTCAGGATGACATATAAGCCCCAATTTGCCCTTGAATCCAATAGATATGTCTCCCCACCCCCACCACGTATGTACATAATTAAAAAGTTCTTTTTCTCCTGTTAATCTCTTTTATGTCAATTTAATTATTAAACCAGCCAAAAGAAGAGTAGAGAATAAATGTTTCCTTCGCTATACTGTTACGGAGCGCACCCGGACAAGATGACCTCAGAGCCGAATTAGAACCAAAAAGAAAATTTTATTACGAATTCGAATCCGGGCTCAAGCCTCCACTGACACAGCAGTGAGAACAAGAGCCCTGATCCTAGGCATGGGGTTCCTTGTATTAGGTTTATGGCGGGCTAACTTTGCGCGCGCGGGACAGGTTGCAGTTCCTTATTGGCTAACCATATGGCCTGATTATGGCCTGACCTTTAAGCAAGCAAACAGGAGGTCTGGGCGGAGAATTCCGGCCCTTGGTCGGAGGGGATTGCAGTCTACCTTGCTGGGGGAATTTAAAATTTTTCATTCTGCCACCTTAGATCTTACATCGCTATCTTAAATACATAAGTTCTCATGACCCATTACAATACCATCATTTCAATAATAGGTAAATGTTAGTCATTTTAGTATTATAAATTATAATCTCACATTTCATTACATGCTCAAAATTCTCAACAAGTGCGTGCTAACTTGAATCTAAAACAATAGCTTTATAGGAATTTCAAAGATTTAAATTTATATTTAAGAACTACACTGAAGATTTTAATACAGGATACTGAGGACAACATAATAAGGAATGAGTAGCTTGCAATTTTAGAAATTGACAGAGAGCTGCTTGTTTTGCCTTTCATTTTTTGTGTGTGTTTGGTTAATTCCTAAACAGGCCTTCTTCACCTAAACATTTGAAGGTCTTCTTAGATCCCACATGGACATTTAAAATAAGATGTATCACAGAATATGTATGTCCTTTAGGACACCTTCAAGGTAGTGATCAAATTGGAATTTGTGACTGAAAGTAAACCCATGGCCAGTTATGTAGGCTGGATATTATCTCTTAAGTTCATGCTTAATTTGAAGAGTAATTAAAGTATACAGATTTTAGCTGTTTTTATGATCTTCGTGATGTTGGAGAGATGTACTCTGTGATGATACTTGATGACAATTCTTAAACCTGAAATGACCAATTTTGGGGAAAATATTTTAGACTGAACATAAAAATAAACTCCAACTGAAAAGAATGAAATTAGAATGCTCTGGGCATTGCCACTGCTGCTGCTCTGATCCCTGTTAAAAAAAATGATTAAGAACTTTTTATTACTTTACTATTGTTCTTGAAGCAAATGGAAAGCCAGCATCATGGACGCCACCATTTCAGATCGTTCGGGGACTGCTGCCCCTCAATCCACAGGATGTTTTCTGGTACAGAGGACTGCTAATTTGTGCACTGCACTTGTCAGCGGTTCGCCTTCACTCTTTTCTTTTTCATTATATTTGCAAATGCCTTGTAAATAATACTGCTCGATGCGGTATGAGTTTTTAGTTCATATTTTCAATATACAAGGATATAATATTAAAGGCAATAGATAAGAGAACAGAAATACAGAGTCCAGCTTTAAAATGTAAAAGCATCTGTTTCAGGATCTCGAGTTGAATTGACTTCCTCCTCCCTTGCATTTGTCTTACGATGAACCGTTGTAGGCGGGGAAAACACCCAGCACCTTTGTGATCGTTATGTCAGTTGTGGTTTATGATTTAGTGGTGATGTGGCCTTGAATTACTTAAACTCTTAAGGCAGTGTTTTCTCTTCCATAAAATGGGGATGATAAAACCAGCTTCATAGCATTGTTGTAAACACTAAAAGAGGCAATGTCCTTAAAGCCCCACCCGTCACAGCAGAGGTGAAATGTGTTACTTCTGTGCCCCTCCCCCTTCACCCCTAATCCAGTGCTGTCGATAATCTGAAATGAAGTGGATTACGGCTTCACTGGTCAGTTCTAAGCTTCCAGATAAGCTGCTACTGTTAACCATGGCACAGGATATTTCTTTGGACTCTAAGATACAAATGAGCAGTGGAAACATCGTACTATAATACAATTATGAAGAAGGATTATGTATCTCCACAAGCTAGCCCATGGTAACCTGCTTTGTTGATCAGGTTACAACAGATGAATATCATTATCATACAACAAATGCTCTCTTTGTTTTCTCTTGTCGCTATTGTTCAGTTTAATCGGAGGTAATTAATTAAGTGGTTTGCATTGTTGTCAGGGAACTGGAGAGGACAGCTCAGCTAGAGGCGATTCCCTCTCACCCCTCATCATCAGCCTTTTACCTCCTCTAACCTGTCTCAGTGATTTCCTGCAGGAGGACTCCTGTAAATTACCAGAGTGCTCCCAAATAAAGCCAATCTAGAAAGCTTGACTTGTTAGGGGAGAACTGGTAGAGGGTTGGAGCTGTGTGAACCTTCTTCTTCTCTCTCCTGGATTTTTATTAATTGGAAGTGGAGGCAGTGCCTGTGTTCTATACCAGGGGCAGCCCCGTCTCGTTTCTAAAGGTTCATTTCCGTCTTCTCTTCAATTTAGGCAGGTGGCCTTGCCCCTCCAGACCTTATATTTATTAATATTGATAATAACAGCAATTAACATTGATGAAATGCTCTCTATATGATAGGGGTAATTGTCTTACCTAGCTCATTAATTCGTATGAAGATTAAATGAGATTCTATGTCTAGGATATAGTGAGTGCTTACTAAAGATTAGCTGCTATTATTATTGTTAGTATATAGTAGTCATTATTATAACTAGATGATATGTTACTATATTACAAAGCACCCCCTCTGCACATAACAGGGCTGTTGGCTTTTTAAAATTGAGATAAAATTCACATGCCACCAAATTCATCAAGTTTTAACTGCGGGATTTTTGCCGAGTCCATCACTGTCTGTATGTGGCCCACTGGAAGGGGAAGTGAAGTATTCCCGCCTGGCTCACCAGCCCCCAGGAAGCACTTGAGACAAATGAGCACGTGAATGAAAATGAACTCACGCTTCTTTGTTGTTCCCTAACCCAACCTTCTGATCTTGTGAAAAAATGAATCTAAAATATCCATGTGGAATGGTTGGATTTGGTTGTTTCTAAACCTGAAAAAAAAATTATTTGAATGCTTTAGAAATTAGGTAAAGTTGTAATTACAGTGCAGATGTGTATTCTGCCCAGAAGGAGACAGGATGAAGCATTGCTCAAAGCGAAACCATCCTCATTTTGGGTGATGGCAAACATCAGAGAGTGCTTCGGAGCCCTTGAAACAGTTATTTTTGGTTAGGTAAAGTTTAAGTGAACGTGCTGTGTTTAAAAACAAAACCGACCGAGGAAATTTTCAAGATCTTACTGGCTTTATTTAAGGATTCATGAATCAGGCAGCGTCCAACTTAGCAGATAGAAAGGAGCTCCAAGGAGCTCTACAAAAATGAAAGGACTTTCATAGGCAGAAGGGAGTGGGGATGAGGAATTTCTATTAGGTACAAAAGTGGACAGGTTATTGCAAGGTCGCTGTTCTTTTGGGAATGGCTGGGCTCTGTCAGGCAGATGGCCTACTAGGGCTGATCAGGCGATCGAGTCCTGATTGACTGATTTAAGATTCCATTTATGGGAGAGCCAGAACTTTTTAATGAAGTCTCTGTTTGGTGATGTGGAGCTTAGCATAAGCAACTCCATTTTGGGCCTGTTGTCTTGTTTTTAACCTTTGGCCTTGTGACTTAGAGTTACAAATGAGGTAAAAGCTGAGCCAGGAAAGAGTTGCAGCTACACTTTCAAGGTCTGGAATCTACCTCACCCTCATTCTTTGTAGTGAGATGCAAATGAGGAAGTAAGACACCCAGTCTGGCTGTTAAGCAAGTATGTACGTCCCGCTGGTTTTCTTAGTTTACTCTAGAGATTTTTTTTTTTTTTTTAAGAATCTGTGTTTTCTGAGGTTTTGAATTTTCTTAGCAATTGCTAGGAAAGATAGGAAAGATAATGAGCTGAATGGCTCTGTGACACAAGAATAATGGTTTTCTTTATTTACTTTTGCATGATTTTAAAGAGAACTAAGATTTCGCTTATCTTTTCCTATTTGTTCTTTTCTCTTTGTAAAAACTCAGTATGTGTTATGGAGTATGCTGAAATCCAAAAGATTCTGAAAAGCTTTCTTCTATGGATACGTCTGTGGTTTCTCATTCTCCTCTGCTTTTCTCTTTGGGTTTTGTGAAATTCACTACTAAGGGTCGGTCAATAGAAAGCTACTTGGAATTCGGGTTTTCTCTGATGAGGAAAGTACTTGTAGCCTTTTGAATTTCTTATTGACCTTGAACTCTTTGGGAAGATCCCTTAACCATGAGTCGGGTATATTGATTGGATCATTTGGGAAGCTCTGTAGAGATGTTCGTGAGTGATTGGACAGGGGCCCCTGGGAAGGACGAGCAGAGTCTTGTCAGGGCTCCGCCTGTCCATGTGAGGGACGCAGAAGACCCTTCCATCCTGTAGACCTTGTTTCTCTCATGGTGACAGTGCCCTCATTCAACAAGTAGAACCTGAGGCCTGGGAAAAGGCTCTTTACAGCCACTCTTGTGAAGTAAGACACTTTTTTTAATGATGCGTGATCATTTTTTAATGATGTGTGATCGTTTTTTAATGATGCGTGATCGTTTTTAATGCGTTCGCTGCTTTGACTGATGGGTAAGAAAATATTACTCCCACAGTGAAACTACTTTGCTTTGCTGTGTTTGGGGAGAGCACAAATAGAAAAACATTCACATCTTATTCAGGCTTTTCTTGATTTTTGTTTTGGCTGTTTCCAAATTTGACACTTGAGAGTAGATGTTCTTGAAGGCTGGGGATGGTTTATGAGACTCAGTCATCCAGTATGAGCCAGGTATGATCTTGTTAAAATTAATCCTGGAAAAATGACTGTTGGAACACAATCAGCTACCAGGATAAAATCTTTCTATGTAAAATCTTAAAATAGCCCTTAAAAATCACTAGATATTTTATTTGTTAAAATTTGATCTTGATGAGATCTGGAGAGGCTTTTGAAAATTATTTTGTAGCCAGTTTGGCTCTGAATAGAAAGACTGTGAAGAGTAACTCATAAGAATTATAACAAGTGCCATTAAATTCTCTTTTATAAGCAAAAGAGTGGATATTAGAAAGTCTAAACGAGGGTACTAGGTAGACATCATTGTTGGGACACAGCATAGCAACTAGGGAGGCACCCTCTTAACATCTGGGATTAATGTCACGCATCGTTTTTATTCCAGTGGACCTTAAATAGGCATTTTCACTTTCAAATCCTCCAAGAAACCTGTCTGGTGGCGGGGAATAGGACTCGAGCACACAGGAAAGCCTCTGATGGGTTCCATCCCTCTGCATTTACATGACCAAGAGGAAACTGAAACCTAGGAGCGCAGATGACTCGCCTGGGACAGGCAGTCAGCTAGTTCCTGCCTGGGGACCATCTGTCGCTCACACCGATGCCCCGTGGTTCGCGGCCCCTTTGACACACAATCCTGCCCTGGTAGGTTTTACCAGCGGACGGTGTTGTGGGCACTGCACGCCTGGACGGCAGGTAATGCCCCACCCTCACGCCTTTCTTCAGTGGGGTCGCTTGGGGGGAAGTAGGTGGCTGCAGAAACAACTCTGGGAGATCCGTGGGGCTCAGTTCGGGGGGTGGGGGAGGCAAAGGGGTAAGAAAGCTGTCTTGCCAGGGAGTTAGGGGGCTTATGTGAACATGAGTGTGTGTGATGGCCACTGACGTTTGGAAAAATTATTGTAGCTGCTGTTTCTGAGACATGTCTTTCGGAAAATAGGAAAAAAAAAAAACAGTGCACAGACAGTTTTTTTTTTTTTTAATAGCTGATCAGTTTTCAAAAGGTATGCTTTTCGTATGCATTTCATTGTATGCGGAAGAAACATTTGAATTTTCCCTTTGAGGACTCTGAAAGTGACGTATGGAGGGAACATTTTAAGGGTGACAAAAAATGAAGGGTGCACATCATACTTAGGGAGACCTTGCTCTAGAAAATGTAGGCACTGGCGCCGTGATAGAGGACCTCGCTGATTTAGAAGTGATATGTCATTAATAACTGGCTAATTAGAACAGTCTTTTGAAAGGAATAAATGAGAAGCTTTAAAAAAAAATACCCGTTTATCTAAGAACCCCTAGGGAATTCTATTAGGACAAAATTATTCATAATTATTGGCTTCTGATCGTTTATGTCATTTGAAAACTATCTTTACAGCTTTCGATTATGTTTTTGGAAATGTTTTGCAGCCTTCTAGTCCTGATGCTTTGAATGTTTTTGTGAGTTTCACACACAGCATCGAGGCTCTCTGGGACTGCTTTCCGGCCCTTTTTCTCTTGGATTCTGCGTGTTCTTAAGCAAAAAGATCACCTGCTGACTCTTACACTGAAGGGCTCTCCCGGGGTGCGCGGGCAGCCACTCAGGTGCGGGTATAATTCTTGTTTGCCCCTGGGCGGTTGCCAGCAGGGAGTAGGGCATTGTGGGAAGTCGTTTCTTTACCTTCCACAACAGGTGTCTTTGTCAGCACACCTGATTCAGATATCCGTGTGGAAGCACTGAGTCACTGTGGCAAGGAAAACTCTGAGAGCGAGAGAGATTGCTTTCACATCTAGAAATGGTGCTGCAAGGTACATCTGAACTCTTTCAGGGTTAGTGAGTGCACGAAGAGAAGAGGTTCCCAGAATCTTTGAAAGTACTTCTGAAAAGATAAGAAGGAATTTGAAAGGTATGAACTGCCCGGATGTCTTGTAGTACCCTGTCTCCCGATTAGCATTCATTTTTTTACCTGGTTAGTCAGCATTAAGATAAATGTGCTGAAAACATTTTTTTTTAAATGAAAATAATGCTTAAAAGACAAAGCTGCATTGTAGAGGGAAAAAAATGAAGTAAAAACGCTTAAGCAGCTCCAACAGGGGCCAGACGCAGTTTGAAGCTGTTTTAATCTTGAGGATTTATTTAAAGTATTGCATTTTCTGTTTAAATAAGCCTATTAGACTTGCTTCTGTTTCCTAGCAATAGTGCCCCCCCTTCTGTGTGTGTGTGTGTGTGTGTGTGTGTGTGTGTGTGTGTGTTTAATCTAGAACGGGATAGCAGTCACAAAACTCTCCTATTCACATTCAAATGGAACAAGATACTAAGTAATCATGTTAAACTAGGTGAAGCTCCTTTAGGAAAATAGATCCTGGAACTCTCATTCTAAGTTTTGTTTTCTGAAAAGCAAACGAACTTCGAGAACTGCTACTGGGAATTAGTGCAAAAAATTGTACCAGTGGCTGTATTTGATTGTGGACGAACATTGCTACCATTGATTTCTAATTCTAGCAAATAATATTTCTCATAGTACTGTAGTGTCATGATGTGTAAAAAGCAGAGAAGATAATAGCTTCATGATACATACTGGAAAAATGACTTTTGGAGGAGCTGTTATCGGTTCTCCCTTTATTTGTGTAATGCTTTTTCCATGGAATTAGCATACATTATATTTCCTGGTGATTTCGGCAACCTTGTCATGTCAATTATGGGCAGCTTTCACATTTTTTATCTGAGCCCACTGAGGTTCATTTAGTTTCCAGCTGTACTTAAAACAAAAAACAAACAAACAAAAAAAACGCTTCTGATAACTAAGGCACCAACAATTCGTGGCTTTCTGCTGATTTGGGTGATTAAAAGGAAACTCTAAGCCTAAATGTAAAAGATGAAGAGAACTTTTTTCTATGGGAGAAAAGCAGTTCATTTAGAAATGAGAGCCTTGGGTTGCTTTTTGGAAAACAACAGACAACAGTTCTCAAAATCAAGAATTCTGGTTTTTATAAATACATATTGACACTGCAGTTCCTGTTTCAATTTTATATTTTGGTACTTCTTTTTTTAATTTTTTTTTAACAGACTACTCAGAGGGGAAAAGGAATCTTTTTCTTTTTCATACTTCGGGAGATAATTTTAACTGCACCAAGAATTCTATACATTCCAAAAAACTAAAGCTTGCCATCTATTTTCTATAAATGTGAAAAAATAAGCAATAAGAAAATCCACTTCTGCAAGAAGAATCTTGATATAAATAATACTGAAGAAGATAAACTTTAAAAATTTCTAATTACCAAGAACATACCATAAATCCATGTTGGGTTGTTTATTTTATTTTATTTTTGTTTTTTTGTTTGTTTTTTTTTTTCGCTTTTGCTGTAGGTTATTTCCAGTTAGGAAACTTTTCTTTATTTATTTCTCTTTTTGAAGAAGACTTCCAAAAAGTGAACTTTCCAGCTGCTGTGTAAAGAACCCAGAAAAAAGATGTTTACAGTGAACGTATACTTCCTCCATAGATAAGAGACCTCCCTTAGTTTTCTACTGGGAGTGAATTGCTAGACAAGCTTGTGATAGCAGCTGCTTTTTTTCTCTCTCCTGGATTTTTGGCACTCGGCCCCTCAGACTCAGGTGGGTGTGCGCGCTGGCACTGAGCTGCAGCAGGATTTTTCCTTGGACGGTCTGGTCTGGAGCTGGGGCAGCAGCTGCTGCCGTGGGAAGGCCAGCTGGCAAGATGATGGAAGAAATCTCCATTATGGTGGCCTATGACGCCCATGTGTTCAGCCAGCTGCACGATGAAGACTTCCTCACCGGCCTGGTGGCCATCAGCAAGCCCAGGCCCATGGTAGGTGACGCCTCGCTCCCTGCCGGGGGCTGCTTTTCCTTTCCTGTCACGATAGTTCCATTCCCACAGCGATGGAAGCAGAGCTCCTGGGAATTAAGGTAGAAGGACTGCCCCTGGCTCGCGCTGCAGGGTGCAACAGGGTCTACAGGTATCCAGTGACTTATTTACATATCTAAACACCGCTCACCTTAGTGGTACAAGTAAAGTATCTCAGGAGTAAAACGTGGGTTAACGCTTTCCTACTCAGCGTGAGGTCCAGGGGGGTTTTGAAGTGCCCAACGTCATTTCAAGCCCCCATTATTTGCCTTCTCTGTATGTGTGCAATTGAGTATTAGGTGAGGGCTGCCTGTGTTTGCACACTAGTAAGTTAGTCTTTTTGAAGTGGGCCAAAACATGGACATTGAGAATTGAATTATCTAAAAATCAAATAACTTTCGGAATCTTGACATTATTACTAAGACCTATTATGAAAATAACTTCTAGTATAATTTCACATTTCAATGATTTTTTAAAAAATCATTCTCTAGGGCTCTTAGTGTGTGCATGTCCTGGCAGAATAGAAAAATGAAGTTTTTGCAAATGCTTGTTGTCTCTTCTCTGTAGATATCTTTCTTATAGTGGCTGTTGAGTTTAAGATATCAGTGATCTACGCCTTTAAACTTTCCTAACGATTATTGTAGTAACCTGTTATTTGTTATATTTAATAGTACTCATCCCAAGCAACAGAATGGAAGAGTTCAGTATATCATAAGTTATCTAACTAGTATGAAGCCCTAATTTTCTATTTTAAGGCATAGGAACCTTAAAAACATAACATGGTAATTTCTTCAAATACTAAATTGCAATGAAAAAACGAGGGAAACTCATAGATAGACATATGGGTTTATTGACCAGAGGCAGAGAACTGGACTTGCATAGATGCCGATCTGAACAAACTGTAAAATGCATCTGTAAGATAATTGGGGTAATTTGATCACTAATTAGATATTTAATAATCTTACGAGAAAAATTCAATTTTTTGGTGCAGTAATGATATGATTGTGTTAAAAATGATGATTTAGGGATTCATATGGAGATAGTTAAAGATGAAATGTAGGCAAAGATTACAAATGACGTCGTGGAGGGGTTGGTGGTACGGGTGAGACTGGAAGTGTCTGATAATTGTTGAAACTGGGAGATTGGAACATAGGGATTCATTATACTCTCCATTTTCATAGATGCTTCACTGGTGTAGTTGAAAAGAATCAGCTGGAGAAAAAACAGCAAAAGCGAAACAGATATAAAACCATAATATACTTCTGTAAGCGTTCATTAGTAAAGAAACATCTAGCCTGTTGCATTCTTTTCCTATTTAATATACATAATTTCTAGTTTTATAATTATATACATTATATGGCAATCAGTTCACCACAGGAGATATACCAGGTCGGGATAGGGTGGTCCATGGTTGCAGATAATCTTCAAACTTCATTTTAGACCTTAATGTCTCTGTATTCCAGCCCGAATGCTTATCCAAAGAGTTCAGAATTCTATTTTATTTTGTTCTGCCGGTCTTGTCACGATCTTCTAAGGGGTCTGAGCTGAGTCTTGAAAAGCTTGCAGGGATTTCCCAGGCCCAACAGATGTCAGGTGGCACCCCTGAGAGGGCAGGGGAGGCTGAAGAGGTCGTAGACAGGGGCCAAGTCCAAGGGAGCATCCGATGCTCAGCAAGTGTGGGGCCTCGTGTGGTGTGTGTGGGGGTGCACAGGGGACCTCGTGTGGTGAGCGTGGGGGTGCATAGGGGACAGGTGAGAATGAATGGATATGAGTGAATATGGACGCGCTTACCAGGAAATGCTCCTCTGTTTGTAGGTGATAGGAATATCCCCTATGTGGATGCGTATTATGCCTCGAAGCCACTGGCTGTCCCAAAGGGCACTTCTGCCCCGACTCTGGACCTTATTTCATATGAAGTTTGGTCACTAATATGGAAAGAAAGCCTCAGACACAAGCTAATGCTCTGTATACCAGACTTTCCAATAATATAGATGTTAGCTTGTTGAATTTAATTACATGACTTTCTAGAGATCTTTGGTGTTCTTTACCAGATTTGAAATGTAAAAATGTTGACTGGTACCGTGTTTTAGAGGTGATACTTGGTTTGGATCCATCTGGGAAAATTTTACTAAAATTGTGCTAAGATAAAAGATTTACCATTTGCCTTTGATTCCATATTAAGTTTTTTGCTTTGTCTGAGGTGAACATTTTAAATTGTATGACAGAGATACTCAGATTTTCTACGGTATAAACTAAATTGCTTCCCACTCTGAAGCAAATGACATGCTTGCTAAAATACGAAATCCTCTGGGTTCAGGTGGTTGACTTTCTCACAAAGGGTATTTAGACGCTGTCTTAGTACCGTATTAATTAATTGGTCTTTGTTTCATAATGTGAGGTTCCTTGATTCCTTCAGTGTCAAAACCCCACTACCGTGGATTCGGCGTGGACGCTGAATCTTTATGTAGTAGCCCTTCGGCTTTCTGACAGTTTAGATGGAGACTCAGTAAAACACACATTGTGAGTCATTATACACACAGAGTGGGAAAAAATCAGACTAAACTCTACTTACTGTTGTGACATGCGCTCTAGTTAGTTTTCGTCCCTGTTCTATTCTATTTAATTGTTTAAAAGCCGGTTACAAGCTGCTAATTGATTTCAAGAATGTCTCGATCACACTTTGAAAAATATGGCTACCTCCTAGTGATCCTTTAAAAATGAATAATAATGCGAGAAATCACAGGTTCCTTTATACAGGACCCTTTAGACAAGTCACAGATAAGAAAAAGGATAAGGAAGCCAAGCAGAACCTCTGTCATCTTCCAGGTCCCCCCACCCCCTGACACACAGAATAAGAAATGGCCGAGGCTAGTATTGTATTTACTAAGATAAGCTAGAGTCAACACTAGCAGAACTTAAGAACTGTTTAATTCCAGCGCGAACAGGTTGATATGTGAGCAGAAAATCCAGTATAGTCAAACGGGCTCCAGAAACATTTAGAAAGGTTTGTCATTGGACTCCCCTTAAATCCAAGATTACTTTTCTTTGGTTGTTGGCTAGCTGAAACTGGCTTGCATTTTGATACAGAATCGTACCCTCCCCCCATTGTCTTTCCCCCCCAGGGGTCCCCCACATACCACAGGGATCTTTAAATGCAGCCTGAGGCTCTCACAGGAGCCAATAGCAACGAGTCCATGAACTTTTCCTTGTCTGCTGTCTCAGCATGACGGCCCGCATCACTCTGTATCACCGCCACCGTCCCCAGTTATTTTTATACCTAAGTTTAAGTAAAGGGAAAAGATACACCTATTACATTCATTATGCATTCCAAGGGAAGCTTTGAATATGTGTTGACGTTCAAAATGTATGATTAAATGTTTGAGCAGCGACCAAGCCTAATAACCGATGCATACTCTGTCAAGCTTGAATAGTTTAGGATAAATGTCAATTTGTATTCTGTGGAGTTATTTCAAGTTTTTAATCTATACAGTGGTTGTGAAGGGAACATTGCTTTCTGACGAATGTTGGGAGAGGCCAGTATGTAATATAATCAACATTTTGGGGTTATTAACAGTGTGCTGGGTATAAATAGATTCCCTTTCTCCAAAGACCTCACAATCAAGAAAAAGAGAGAAGCAAAATAAATATATATGGGGGTGCTGTTTGCTGTCACAAGGCAGAATGAAGTGGCGAATAATCATCGCTGAACAATGTGGAGAAGCCTTCCAAAGGGGTGGGTGGGGGGTGGCTGTTAGGCTTCGAAGGGCGGCCAGATGCCTGGCCACCAGCAGAGGGGAGGGACCTTCTGAGCAGGAGAAACAGCTTGCGCAGAGGCTGACAGGTTAACTGTTTTGGGGGGCTTTAAAGTTACACAGTCCCCAGCTCAAGGTGTACATCTGCGACTAGCGGATGACTTCATTTCTCTGAGCTTCAGTTTCCTCGTCTGGAAAATAAGGGACCTAGTTCTGCCTCGCTGGGTTACTCTAAGGGTTCAGGGAGACACTTGTGTTTAGCAGAGGGAAAGCGCTTGCTGGTTGTCTGCCCTTCTAACAAGGGAGGGCTATTCCAACTGTCTAAAGAAGACCCGAAGGAAGGAGCAGGATGAGTGGATGAGGCACCACAGAAGGGTGGACAAAGGAAAAAGGCACTGGTTGGGTTACCATGGCAATTACTCCATTTGATTAGGGGATCACTGTCGGAATTTCAGTCTGACAGGAAACTGGTGTCCTTCTGCCCCGAAGACGGTGCAGTGGGTCTGAGGTTTGAGCCTCAGGACGATGGGAAGGCAGTGTGGAATCAACAGGAGGGATTTATATGGCCAGACCATCTGCTGAGTAGATGCATCGGTTACTGGCACTAGTGGACTGACGGGCCATGCTACGGATGGAGAAAACTGTAAAGGGCGCGACAGCAATGCGGGAGAAACAGTGGGCAATGGCAGTGTGAACGGAGAAATCTGTCCACACATGTTGGTTAGCTCTTGCAGTGGATGGATGCAGTAACATTACTTTGAAAAAGCAACAACTGATCTACACGAGAAGAATAAGTTATTGAGAGGAGTTGAAAATTACCTAAGTGTCCCCTCGTGTGAAGTTGGAGGGCTCCTTGTGCCAGCCCGAGGGGAAAGCTGGGAATCAGGACTGTAAAGGTGAAAAAGTGGCCGCTCTGGCTTTCCCAGGTCGCACACCTAGACATCTGCGGTCACGTGTCACTGTGAGGGACTTGGCATCCAGTGGGCAGAACGCTGCTCGTTAGCAAAGCCGTTTGCCCAGACCGTGCTGGCCCTGGGCGTGTGTCTTCAACTGACAGATGCTGAGCAGCACCTGCCAGCAAAGGACGGGGCCTCAGGGAGCCGCGGGTCCCTGTTCTGGATGTGAGAGCCGAGGGCGAGCATTCTGACGTCACCTGCTCCTCACTCTATGGCGCATGGGTTTCGTCTAGCATGCCAGATTTAACAACCACAGAAAAATTCAGCAATGCCATGTGTCAGAGATGGGGACAATGAAATCAGCACAGTTTCTTCTTCACTGGATGTACATTTCTAATATTGATTAGGATAAAATTATAAAACCAACTCAGAGTCATCCACATTTTAAAGAAGTGTTACTATCCGAACAGTTTTTATTCTCATTTTGTTTTTAGCATGTGCGTATCTGGGGAGTATTTCATCCATTTCAGTTCAGTACAGGGAGCCAAACCTCCCCTCCCTTGGGTTATCACTTCTGCTATGAGTTAAGGTTCTTACGCTTGCAAGTAGTCAGATCTTGAGCTGTCTTAAACACGAAAGGGAATCCATCATGTGGACATCAGGGTGTGTCCCTTTAAACCCAAGGGCAGGAGTTCTGCCGGGCGGCGGAGCTGGCGCTGGACCGAGGCTGGCGTGCTCGCCCGGCCCCTTGCCATCAATCCACGTCTCCTTTCTCCTTCCCACCCCGGCTTCTCCACTTCCTCATTCCCGTGGCAGGACACGGCCGCCTGCAACATTCAGAGCCGCAGCTCTGCCACAGGCAGAGTTAAGATGCCATCCCTGGGTCTCAGCTCAGGTTCCTCGGGGACAATCTGGACAGTGGTAGGGAGGGGACGTGGTGAGGGGTGAAGCCGGTGAGCCCACACTCTGCGGCCAGCCTGTCACCTCCATCCAGCTGGCTGCCTGCGGGCAGCTTACTCTCTGAGCCTCATTCATCTCACTTGTAAAATTGGGATCATATTAGAACATATTAGATAAAAGCAGGTTAACAGGATTGTGAGAATTAATACATATAAAGCACTTAGAATACCTAGCACATAGTTGATATTATTAGTTGATATTATTCCAAACTGATTGTTTCTTTACAAAATCCTAAAAAATTAACTTTTAGCAACACTTTATAAATTCACTATCTGAAAATTATTTAGGTTGTTTTGCTAATAAATCCAAAATTATTAAACCACTTTCTATGACAATAATTAGAACTTTTTTGCACTTAATTCTGTTTTCGATGTTGAGAAATAATCTTTCTATACTTGATTCTACGGATGAGGTTGATTTGTGGGTTAATTTAAAATATCTTTTTATGGAAGATGTAGGAACAGTTGACATGAAACATGTAATACATTAAATTTTTATTTTTCTGTTTTAGAAAACCATAGCTTGTTCACCATGGTTGAAAAATCTTTTTCTAGGTTTTTTGTTTTAGTGCCTACTTTTGTATTTGATTTAATAATAAAAATATTAATTGATCTGCTATGTGCTATAATTTTGGCCCTGGGAATCTAGGTATGAACAAGAAAGACATGTATCAATTACGAATCTTTAACTATTTTGAAGAGAGGTAAGACACAACTCTTAGCTACTGGTATTACTTATCAACTACTGATAAAAACATTATGCAGACTTAAAACGGAGTGATGTAATCAGAAGCGATTGATCGGGGACTCTTTGTTAAGTGGTCAGTAAGGGCCTCACTGGTGCCCTCTGAGACCTGACAGACACCCAAGGGAACATCAGGAAAAACAGTAGCTCACGCAGAGAAAAGGCCCCACGGTGATAGCAGAACACGACGGCAGGGTTCGTGTGGTTGGGGCGCCATTTTTTTTTTTTTTTTTTTTTTTACAACAGAAAAGAAAAGCTTTATTAGAAAAGATAGCACACTTCCAGATGTGGAAGTGGGCCTGTGCAAGAGAAGCGTGGCTCAAAAGGCCAGTTCTTATATTTTAAAAATCTAATGAATCAGAGTTTAGGCTTGGTTAACAGAAATGTAAAATGATGATTAAATTACTGGAGAAGCCAGTATTGCATCAGAAACTCACCACAGTGAAATCAAATATGAAATTAAATTGTAGCCTTCAAACTCCATGCAAGGACTGCAAGCCGGCTTCTAAATAGGATCCACAACAAAACAAAACAAAAATAACACTATAGGTCTGAGTTTTTAGTGGGCGGAGATATTGAAGAAGCCATCTTATTTGACACTGCAGAGAAAGTTGTTTTAGGAGACGAAGTGTAACAAATAGTACGTACTAACTTAAACATTTATTTTAACTGAAAACATACATATGTATTCATTATTCATTTTGCTCGAGGTCCCTTAATACCCTTTCTCTGAACAGGTGTTCTGAAATACATAACGCTTTCTAGTTTCAGTTATGTATTATGTATAAGAGGGACAATAAATTAATAAAGTAATGAAGCACTCTAAAGCAGACTTTATAGAGGTTTTTATAACTCTTTTTACATCTTTGATGGGAGCTTGTCACCTTTAGTGGAACTGTGATTTTGATATTTAACCACTCATCTCCGTCAAGTCGTTCTAATCGCTAACTCAGTTTTTAGAGAAGTAACAGTTCAGTTTCTTTCCACATTCATTTTATTATGAACATAAACATGTTTGGGAATCAATGCAGTTAACTCTTTTTAAGCATACACTCAGTTGCGGGAACAGCCTCGTAGCCACAAGAGCTCATCATGTTAAGAGGATCTGATTTCTTTTTAGAGAGAATTGAGAGATTTAGTTACTCAGGCAAGGTTTTCTGTTTTGTTTGTTTTTTTTTGTTTTGTTTTGTTTTGTGTTTTGGTTTTTTTTTTTTTTTCATTTTCTTAGTCGGATATGACTGCACAGCTAGCAACCATAGATCTCAGTGGCACATAAGAGTGAGCATTTATCATTTGTCTGAGTCGTTGGGTGGCTGGGGTTTGGCTGATCTTGGCTGGGCGTAACTGGGTATGGCCGGGCTCACTTAGCTCCAAAACCCAAATTTGGTTAGATCTGTCCCACACCTCATTCTAATGTAATCAGCATACTATCTGGAGTGTGTTCTTCTCATGACAGAGTATGGAGGGGTCTGTGGAAACATTTGAGGACTCTTAAAGCCCTATGCTTAGAGCTGGCACGTGTTAATTGCTGTTCATGTTCCCGTGGCCAAAGCAAATCAGAAGGCTACTTCCGGTGTAGAGGGGCAGGAAAGTGACTCCACCATAGAGAACAGAGGAGGGGCAAATGAATATTTGCTGAGCAATCATCTACCCATATAGAATAATCGACCCTTTACGGGATCATCCTGGTTAGGCTAGCTATCTAAAACATATAAACACTGTTCTCAACAGCATATATAGTTTATATTCACCAAAACTCTGTATCCACAGGTTTGTCATCAGAAAATGACGTCATTATAATAGGCCCCGTGATTCATGGGATATTCATTCCAGGACCCCCAGTGGATGCCTGAAACCTCGGAAATTACCAAGCCCTATATATGCTGTTTTTCCTATACATACGTACCTATGATAAAGTTTAATTTATAAATTAGGTACAATAAGAGATTAATAACAATAACTAATAATAAAATAGAAAAATTATAACAGTATACTATAGTGAAAGTTATATGAATGTTGTTTCTTTCTCTCTCAGAATATCTGTTTGTATTGTGATTACAGCCTGGATTTTCTGGACAAAGGGGTGATTCATGTCCTGGGTGGGATAGAATTAGGACAATGTGAGATTTTTATCACACTACTCAGAATGGTGTGCAATTTAAGACTTCTGAATCGTTTTTTTTTTTCTGGAATTTTCCATTTAATATTTTTGGACTGTAGTTAACCATAGGTAACTGAAACCACAGAAAAGGAAACTGGAGAAGTGTCTGTTGGGCGGACTACTGTACTCGTTAAAAATGCAATGAAACTTAATTGGAAATTCAAACCCAACGCTCTATTACCCTTTTGCATTTTACTTGAAACTTTGAAGTGAATCAGAAGTCTTTTTCCCCATTCCTCCCAAAGGTAACTAAAACCAGAAATAGAGATATTTTTATAAAGACGTGGACACTTTTTTAGCATTTTGATTTTTAAACTTTTACAGTTTTACCGATTCGTTAAGCAGTTCATTCACTTGATGTCAAAATGTGAAAGATATAAACGGTATCCAGTGAAGCTTCCCACTGATTCCCACTGTCCCGGTGACATTACGATCCTTCCAGAAATATTTCATGCAAATGCAAGCAGATTTGTATGTATTCTTCCTCTTGCCCCCCCCCCTTTTGAGAATGTTTGTGTCCCATTCATGCTCTGCACTTTGCTTTTCTCACTTCACAGTATGTGTTGGGCATTTTCTGCGTCAGTGCCTGGAGGTTCCTTGTTCATTGACAGCTGCGTAGTGTTTCACTGTGCGGATTTATAGAATATGTTTAACTCCCGATGTATGTGGATACGTTTTGCTGCCATGAACTGGTGCAGCGTATAATCTTTCGCATGTCATCATTTCAGAAATGTGTGAGTATGTCTGTAGGTTAAATTCCTATGAGTGGAATTGCTGGGTTGAAGGTGCTGTGCATGTGTGATCTGTTTTGTGTGTGCGCATGTGTGATTTGGATAGACAGGGCCAAACTGCTCTCCTTCAAGGGCATACCATTTTGCCCACCAGCGGTGTCTGCCTGTGCCCATTTAAAAGTGGAAACTTTGAGCAGATATCTAAAGGGGAAAAAAAGGGCATCATTTAGTGGTCAGGTGGAGGGGACAAGAGTCCCAGAGAGAAGGAACGGCACTTCAGAGGCACACAGGAGAGAGAGGTAGCCTGTCTGTGAATTTCAACTTGCTCCGTCTGGCGGGAATATGGGGGGACGCTCAGGAAGAGGTGAGGGGAGGAGCTGGCCGTGAAAGGTTTTGTTTATAATGCTAAGGAACTGATATTTTTAATTCTATAGATGAAGGTTATGAGTAGGGAAATGGTGTAATAATGACTAAAGTAATGTTGATTGTACAAAATTTGGAAAATACATATAAAAAACTAAAACACAGAAGTTACTCACAATGTTACCACTCAGAGATTCTATCCAAAGAATTCCTGTTGTCCTTAAAATAATTTTAAAAAATCAATATATGAATTAATTTAGAAAATACGAAGTGGTTTCCAAAGACAGCCCTTTATTAAGAGATTCTTATGATTCTTTCCAGGAAAAAAGAAAAAAATACTGATCCATATTCCTGCATAAATCACAGCATAATTGTTAATGGAGGGATATTAGGCAGATATCTTCTCTTGAACATGTGGGTGTCTTTTAAGAAAGAAAGAACCATTTTATTTTTACTTTCTTTACGGGCCTCACTACAGGACTTCCGAGTAGATCCCAGTTTCATGTGCCATCCTGCCTCTTAGTGACATTTCACTGGCAGGTGCTTTTCTAACCAAGATCTCAGCCACCAGCAGCCATACAAAGTGTCTTGAAGATGCAGTTACAGAAGGCGGGGCCCCACTGGTCAGACGCCACAGTGCTTGTGGGGAGTAATCCTAATGTTGTTAATAGCCAAGTCTTCCACTTACGGGTTTTTCTTTTTTCTTTCTTTCTTTCTTTTTTTTTTTTTTTTTTGAACAGTTTGTGGCAGATCCCTTGCAGGCTTTCCTTTGGGTATAGGATTTGAAAAATATCTGAGTCACTAAGAGTCCATTTGAATGCCTGTGTCCCAGTGTGTCAGCAATGCACTATAGGTAACTTAATAACTTTTTTTCACTACTTAATTGGGTCCTAAGAATTATAAGGAGGAAGGGAAGAAGGTCTTAAGTACATTTAGTAAGCTATCTATTAAAATACTCCGAGCTGATAGATTGTGACAATAATTTCAATGATTTGAGATTCATTATATTCAAGATTGTGTTAAAAACGTGCAATATGGGAAAAGTACTGGAATCAGCAAAATTTCTCTCAATTAAAATATGACTTTTGATTAGAAGCCCAAAAGCTCTGCAGTTTCCTCCAACTTAACAGTTGTACTTGGTATTAATTTGATTCCCTCATATAAAACGATCGTTTTTATTGCTTCTGCTTGAAAAGTGCAAATTGCTTTCTCTCCTGGGCGTACGCTGCTCAGCTTCCTTTTATTCAAGAGACAGGAAATATATCTTCCATTTAAAATATTAATGTCATCTGTAAATGTGTAGTCTAATTTGTCATGGACTTGAACTCTTCAAAGAGGATTTGACAAACAAGATATAACGTAGCACTCAAGACCATTACAAAAGAATGAAAGGTCTTGGACGCCCAGCCTTCTTAATGCGCATGAGAGAGAAGGCTGGGCGAGATCTGAATACATTTTGTCTCAGGCAGAGCGGCATGAGGGAGTTGGCTGGACTCCCAAGTTCATTGTTCTGCTAAGGGGGACTTTCACTTACTACCTCAGGTAGTGAGCAGCCACTGCATTGGGTGGAAGAGGGTTGTTGAGACGAGACCCAGGGGAGCAAAGAAGTCATTTGTTAACAGATACTTGTCAAGAGACAAGGACTTTTCAACCCATATCAGCTCAAAACATGAGAGCTGTTCTACCAAAAGTGGTCAAATAAGCAGATGGAATAATTGAATGAAAGTTCTTAAATTTTGTTAATTAGAAATTATAGAAACTGCTCTATGTATTCTCCAGACACGAGAATAAGGTATTGACAATATATAAAGGCTAAAAAATCTGAAATGATACTGGTATTTCACAATAAAGTGCCACTTTTCACCTCCCTTAAACAATCTTCAAGGGGAAAACAGATAAAAACAATGTAAAATAAAAGTGCCAGTTCCATCCGGAGTAAAATGAAGTCATTCAGCCTACTTGCTCTTTTAACCCATGTCCTGGTTTTGGGTCTATTGAACATATTTGAACATTCTATAAAATCATTATGAATTCATACTGAAAAATTTCACTCACCTTTGACCTACGTAGACCAAACGCATAGGATTCTGGCCTCAGGCGCCTGTGCCAGGATGAGTGTGTTCATGGCCACGTGACGACGGCATCGCTGGCACCGTACTGAGTCACCTTGCTCCAGGTGTCTCCATGACCCGTCTCCTTGTGCTGATAGATAATCCGCCTTCCCAGCTTTCAGAGAATTTCCCGCATAACAGCAAAATGTGCTTGCCTTTGGTGACTTTGGCACCCCTACAAAGGGAAAGAATTAATTTCCTTTTCCTTTTTTTTTTTTTTTTTATTCTGCCCTGACTTCGTATTAGGAGATTTGGAGTAAGAATAAGAAATTAGGATGCTCACAATTTGAGATGAAAGAGAGTCGAGACAATAGGGAACGTTAAGGGTGGGAGGTCCATGAATCCTACAGCCACGTGACCTGGCCCTTCCATCCTTCAGCACCAAGATAGACAGGATGAAAAGAATGACACGTTGTTTCTAAACTTTAATTTAATTTAACACATTTTTTTAAAACTTATTTAATCTTCACAACAGCCCTGTGGGGCAGGTACAGATTTTTAGGTTTACTTTACAGGTGGTCAAGCTGAAGCACAGATTAAGTAGCTCGTTCAAGGTCACACTGCTGGGAAATAATAAAGTCAGGATTTGGACACAGGCTGCTGGCCCGAGGGCAGTGCTCGTATCATTTTCCAAAATGCATGGCTTTGCGCCCTGTACCCGCTCATTCGTTACCGCCCCGTGTCCCTTCGAAGATCAGAATCTCCTGACCTTCTCTACGCTTCAGCAGTTTCCAAGGAGCTTAGGTATCAAATCTATAATTTGAGTTTCCTTAATTTTTGAAGCATGGATCTTAAAGGTGAATGATTGCCCTAATAATGATTGACACTGTTATCAGAGTTTATTTCACTTTCTTTCAGGTATGTGGCTATCAAGGTCAACCTGAGTGTCTCAATTACAAAAGTTCCTGTTTGCCTTTGTGCTTTATACATGGATAGGGAACCTCGCTACGTAGCAAACATACTTAGAACGAATAAGCAAACAGTTAACAGTTCTGTCTGCTTTGAATTTCCCGTCTGTAGAGAAGGCATATGCTCATGAGAGCGTTATTGTTGGACTGTAGAACTGCTGCCATCTGATTTAAATCTCATTTTTCAGCTTATTTATTCAAATAAGTCTGTGAGAAAAGCTGAGAGTACTTACTGATATAATGGGGGGAAAACCCCTAATAATCCAGAAAGCAGCAATTTAGAAGATCAGACAGAGGTACTAAGGTGGCTTATGTTAACAATTACCTTTGGGCATTCCCTTAAAGGAAAGACACTTAATTCTTTAAAGGCAGAATATTTTTTGTAGCACGTTTATCAGATTTATAGGGAACCCAGCATGGATCGCTAGTGTATCCATGGTTGGCAGAATCAGGATCCAGAAAAATCTGATTGAACAGCGTGTTCATGAAACATAGTAGGACTGAGGGTCATACGAGACTCAAAGCCAAAGGATTCTGTGTAGCATGATGTGCTAACAGCCTTTTAGTAGGTATTTCTAGCCGCTGTGAGCTCATTTAAGCCTGTGTATAATTCAGTTTGTCAGGATGTCCTTTGCACCCAGTAATGTGCTAGTGCGAAGATTAGGGAAGAGAGCAAGGCGTGAATATGGTTCCTGCCTTCAGGGAATTTGCCATCTCCTGGGCAAGGCAGACACTAAATAATCACTGAAAAATGGTTATGGGTTTTGTGAAGAGAGGGGATCCTGTGTCCTATGGAGACATATAAAAGAGACCTAATGTCTAAATTTGGGGTCCCGGGTTCTGTGGGGACATCCAGGGAAGACTAATCTAAGTTAGGGATCAGGGAAGACCTGAGAGAGGAAGATTCAGTCAGCTGAAGAAAATAAGGGTTGGGGGGAGGAGTAGGTATGTTCTAAGTCTCAGAGGTGAGCCAGAGAAGAACGTGAAGAGATTAAATCAGTGGACCACGGAGTGTAGGGCGAGGGGAGCAGAGAAGGGCTGGAGATCAGGCTGGCGAAGAGAAGAAGGTGGGAAGCAGATGATGAGCCTTAATAGTCAGCGAAGGAAATTGGACTTTGGGTAAAGGGCTATGGAAAGATCTTAAAAGGTTTTAAGCAGGAAGACATTCATTTTATGACACTGTCAAAACCATTAGGCTAATGATTTGAACTTGGCACTGTATTTGACCTCTCGAGTTCTAAGTGTCCTCATCTTTAGCGTGAGACTTGGATTAGCCCTTTCGGATCAAAGGTCGCTAACGTGTGTTTAAGAATCCTGAAAGTTACGTGGAGAAAGAACACAGCATTGCTCATCTGCTCCGCTCCGATTCTGTTCTTTCATTTTTCCTTTCAGATTGGAATGTACATGTTATCGTGAAGCACATTTTAGTATTTAAGAGCCAGTGCTTTAATGACTCCAAAGATGGGTTTTTGTCATCATAAAGGAAATACAGATGTATTATGGGAAAAATTTTAAATGTAGAAAAGGAATGAGAAGGAAATGATAATCCTAGATGCCATGATGCTAAAACACGTGGAAGATAGCTAGAGTGGAGGGTTCGGGCCGGTAAGACTGCCCCGGGATCCTGTCACGAGGGCAGGGAGAAGGGGTGGGGCGTGACAGTCGTTCCCGAGGGCCAGTTGCATGGAAGCTGGAACCGAAGGCGGAACATCACTGATGAGTGAGGACTGCTGAAGATGGAGATTTCAAATCAGGAGTGGGGAGAACAAAACTAACAAGTAGAACTTTCACCAGAGTCAGTGGATTCCTCCGAACCTCCGCAGGTGGTCAGTACATTCCTACATGTGTGTAAGCAGTGTGTGGTCACTTGGGGATGTCACTAAGAAAATCCTTTATAAAAGGATTGAGATGCTATAAAGCTCAGCAGTTTGGATAAGAGTATGGGGCGTACTTATTAGAAAGCTTAGATGACCCTAAGATAGGATGCAGCAGAAAGTGAAGCGTCTGATGGAACTATTTGGTAGACTGAAGCTTTACTTAGATTGGGGAAAAAATCTGGATTTAAAGTTCTGTATCAAGTTGAGAAACAATGTGTATTTTGCCCCATTGTTGAATGATGTTGTTAGTTTTGGGTTGTTTTGTTTGTTTTTTGTTTTTGTTTTTGTTTTTTAGTTTTAGCCATCCTAGTGTGTGTGTGTCTTCGAAGAGGTACCTCACATGGCTCTAATTTGCATTCCCTTAATGACTGATGATATAATATGCACACGTGTCTTTTCATGGGCTTATTAGCCATTTGTACATCTTCGGAGAAATGTCTGTACAAGTCCTTTGCCCATTTAAGTTGGATTATTTGTCTTGTTCTTGAGTTGTAGGAGTTCTTTATATATTCTAGATATCAAACTCTTATCAGATTCATGATTTGCAAATATTTTTTCCCATTCTGTAGATTGTCTTGACTTTTTGGATAATGCCCTTTGCACGAAAGTTTTTAATAATGGTGAAGTCCAACTTGCCGTGTCAAAAGTATTTTCACTTGACATAAAACACATGAGGGAGGAGGTAGATGGGATAAAAGGGGTCAAATACATGGTGACAGAAAGAAATCTACCTATGGGCAGTGAACACACAATGCAAAATATATATGACTTACTACTGAAAGCAATTTAAAAAATTTAAAACAACACCATGAAATTCGTAAGGTATCTAAGAAAGCAACCCTTTTTGTTATTTAATGAGTGCAAACTGTTCCGTTAAATATGTACAAAATAATGTAGTAGCTAAATCGACTGCAAATTTGTATGACTTGAGTAGATTTCTTACCTTTGCTTAGCTTTATCTTTCTGTGAAAAGGGGTCCCATTTACCTATAAAGGCTATTCTGCGATTTTTAACTAAAGCCTATAGAACTAGAGAATGTGTTCATAAGACTGGCAGTTATTTTTTGTGAGTATATTATCTGCTTGATAAAGACATTGTCTGTCTTACTACATTTCAAGATGTCGAATAACCCATTCAAATACTCTCATCAGGTAACTGAGTCATCATTTTTTGTTATAAGATCACAGTTCCCTTGCTACTCCTATGATTCTTCTAAGCTGCTGACTACCGAGACAGTCGGAGCAGTAAGAGATCGTACTGCTTCCAGATGCTGGGCTGTGTTTGTCTGGGTGTAGGATGGCGGTATAGATGATTTTAGAGACAGTAATTTTTAAAATACTCCCGGAACCAAGACTTGTGTTATTCCAGATGACCCACTTTTCTTCCAGGAGCTTCTGTGACGTGCTGACGAGGCTCAGTTTGGGATCTTCTTCTTTGCTGTGTTTCTGGCATTGCTCTTCACGGTCGCTCCTTGGTGGCCCTGTTTTCACTTTATAGGTCAAATGAGTAAATAGATAAGATTTAATTTTTACCTCTGAAAACTTAATATATAAATTGATTTGGGTAAACATTTATACTTCTGCAAACTCATTGATTAGGTAAAATAAGAAACATAAAAGATTGGTCAGTGGCGTTGTCCACGGCTGGCAGGAGTTAAGGAGATAGGAGCCAGAAGCTCCTTATTCACACAAGACAGATGACTGTCGTCTGTTCTGTAGATTTTGCTACTTTCCCCTGCTGAGGGCCTCGCAGATTTATCTCAGAAGGACCAGGCAAGAGGATATGGACAGACCAGCTCACACCCACTGTCCCTGCATAAGTTGAAACTGTGCATTTCTAAGTGACAAAGATGTATCGTATCTTATTACAAGAGATATCCAAAAACCAAATATATGATCTTTGATCTTGAAAAGTTACATTATTCTCAGAAAAGAACACACCCACGTCTAGAAACATCTTGTGACTTGAAAACAAGGTAGAGACAAATACAGATGAATAGAGCACAGACTGAATCTGCCTGGCACAGTGCCAGCTGGGGTTCATCTGATAAGTTTATTTCATGTGGAAACTGTACATCAATCTAAGAGATGGGGCGTGCCAGTAAGCTGAAATTAACTGTGAATTCGGGTCTCTTCTAGATATTCAGAAAAGAGTTCATTTAACAATAAAATTTCAGATGTTTGTAGTCTATGTTTTCACTAGAGAATAATGAAAATAGTTGACATACATATTTTGATGCCATATTTAATAGCATCAACTTTAGCTGGCATACCCATTCAGTGACACAATTATTCAAAGCTTAATTATTGCCTCATGCTATGTGAAAGCTGATGTCTTTATCATATGTGACACAGACTGTACCAGTGGCTCTAAGTATATTCATGGCCCACTTTGCATGCTCGTTTACAAGAGCCAAGAGATAAAAGCACAAAACTGTAAGGATTTTGATAGTTTCCGTCTGAAGTTTTCACTTGCATGAGCATCATCGCAGTGGAAGGCAGCAGCCTGAAACCTTGCGTTTCTGGAGATAAAAGGTGGGTTCTTGTGGTCTGTTAGGACAGGCAGTCTTTCTTGTCTTGCCTGAAGAACAACACGCCTCTTTTTTGAGATAAAATCTTCCTGATAAGAGAGAGATGTTTACCAAACCCTCACTTTGTGGAAATCTGACAAGACTTAACCCTGTAACTTCTACAGTGGAGAAAGGGGGCTCTGCCTTCTACTTAGCTCTCTCCTGTTTCTGCCACAGTTCTGTTCTAAGTCAGGTGACAGGTAAGTAAATACTTAGCTAGCTTCTTTATATCCATGAGCTGGCCACAAAAGGTTTTTGTACTGTTTACCTATCTTAAAATTGAATTGGAGTAGCTAGAAGAAATAGGACACGTTTTTAACTTAGTACTATTTTAATGCCAGCGGTTGTATGGAATAATAAAAAAGAAGGCAATTCATTGTTTCAGAAAATAAATCTTGACACCTAAAAAACAGAGCAAGTTATAAAACTTCAGAAACATTTCTAGAACATTCTTTCAATACATTCACTTCAGTGTCCAGGATAGGTTTTTCCAGTATATTTATCTACAACAGATCTTAAATATTGAAAACTAACAGAAGTTGTTGCATAAATTTTTCTATAATTCAGTTCAGAACATTCGTATTGCTGGTCTGCAAATGGTTCGTAAAGTTGGCTGCTGCCTAAGATGCCTTACGGTTGACAAATGTTGAGCGGTGAACTCCGTTCTTTATTTTCTGTAACGTGATTGTATTATCCTCACACACACGGGTCAGGGTGGACGGGACCAGGCTAGCGGGGCAGCTCTCATGCCAGAGCCTGGAATAGGATGACCCACAGACAGGGCTCAGCTGGCACTACTGGGTGAGACCTTTGGCTTCCTTACAGCATGGCGACGTGTGTGTCTTACAGGGCAACTCGGGGATCCGGGAGTCCGTGTTTTCCAAGAGCAAGGTTTTATCTTAGGAGATGATCGAAAGATTCTAGTGGAGTAAAAGTTTTAAGAATTATTTTTAAAACCAAATACTAGAGAAGCTTTGAGTCTGAACGAAGTAAAGTGATAAAGGATGGTTTGACAGGGCACTACAGCTCTCACTTATTGAGTGCGTAGTATATGCTAGGCGTGTTCCATAAGCACTTCTGTAGATTCCCTCATTTATTCATCACAACGATCTCGTGCGGAAACCAAGGCTTAGAGGTAAAGCAACTTGTTCGGTCATAATGCTGTTCGGTGGCTGAACCGTGACTCAGAACAGATCTAACGTCCCGATGTGTGGCTTAACTGTTATCATGTCCCACCACCCCCACACCCAGTTCTCATGCTGAAGTCTTAACCAACGCCTGGCACCTCAGAACGTGGCTATATTTGGAGACAGCGTCTTTTTTTTTTTTTAATTGAGGTGACGTTAATAACACATAATTTTCAGACGTACATTGTAACTTGATCTGTACACTCTGTTGTGTACTCTCCATCAAAAGTCTAGTTTCCATTCGACATCATACATCTGACCCTCCTCTACCCATTTCCGCCTCCCCTGCCCTCCTCCTCCTCTGTAACCACCAATCTGTTGCCTATATCTGTGTTTGTTTTTGTTTTGTTTTGTTTGCTCATTTCTTGTTTTATGTTCCACGTTTGAGTAAAATCATATGTTTTTTGTCCTTTTCCATCTAACTCATTTTACTTAGCATAATACCCTTAAGGTACAGATGCATTAAGAAATTATCAAACACACACAAAAATAGAGAGAAGAGGACCATGAATGTCCATTTACCTGTCACCCAGCTTCAATACCATCGGTTTCCTGCTTTTCTCATTTTAGTTCTCCAATTTTTTTTTTCTGGAGTAGTAAATAAAATTTTCAGATGTTTCATTTCACTCATAAATACTTAAGCATATATCTCAACAGCTAAAGACTTTGAATATATAACTACAACACTGATATCATACCTACTACAATTGACAATAATAGCAAGTGCAGTTTTGAAATTCACACGAATTTATCAGGTTCCAACTTACTAATTGGGGAAGAGGTTGGGTTTTTTAAACTCCCAAGTTTAGTGTTTGTTGTTGTTGTTGTTGTTGTTATTTTGTCTTGATTTTAACCAGAAACATTTAAAAATCATCCCTTCGTGTTCCCTCTTCTAAAAAGAAGTTATAGAGTAAGCAGTGTGCATACTCAATGCATAATTGTGTTTATTCTCAGGGTGCTTCCCAGTGTGTTTCTGCTTCCGCTGGGCGGGGCTCTGGGTGGTGGGAATGAATACACGTGTTTAGCGGAACTCAGTATTCTCTTATATGCTGAACATTTCCCATTTCTTTCAAAAGAGGAAGCCAATGGGATGTCTCTTGCGTTGTATTTTAAGAATAAAATTCGGAACCCCTAGTGCTAATGGTGAGATCGAATACTCTAGTTCCAAGTCTCACTTTGAATCGTTTGAACAAGGAAAGTCATTTCTTTTGACTTCTAGCAGTTAATGCTTTTTTTTCCAGAGATCCTCTCTCAGGAATTTTCTCTGTGAGGCTTTTCAAGCTTTATTAATAGAAGCTTGCTTTACCCCTGGCAAGACGTATATGTTTTAAAAAAATAGATTAGGGAAGACAGCTATTGTCACATGTTTTACTCAGCTGAAAGGAACCAGAATTCATCGTCTCAGCCAATGGGAGGACTTATGGGGGGAGGAGAAAAATGGGAGGGGGTTGTATTTATATACCATATATGCTCTGTTCTACTCTTTGCCTATAAGTGTGGAAAACTGATTAATTGCTAAACTGTAGCCATCTGAAGTTGTTAGGAAATAAATCGATACTACTTTAGAGATCTGTCTAGCCTACGACTTGCCATCAGTCTCCTTGGTGCTGTTGGAAGCAGAAGGATGACTCCAGTTTATACCAGAAGACTTTGTTAATATTTAACTTAAGACCACGCAACGTTTGTTTCTTGTTACTTCCTGATGGAGCCTACGGTTTGGTGGCACATAGGCCATGTGAGACACTGTAAATGCTGGCCTCTTTGATGGAAGACACTGTTCCCTTCCATTTTGTGTCTAGGTGTAAATTTTCAGGATATGCCTTCTTGCTATTAAAATGAGATTACAAAAGGACTTAATAAAGGGTACTTTGAACTTATTAGGAAAAAAATAAAATAAAATAAGATTTAAGTTTTCAAACAGCTTTCCTTAGACTGATTTTTTTTTTTTTTTTTTTTTGATATGTGGTTATTTGCTGGAGAACAAAGCACAGTCAGTTCAGGATTGCAACCTTCACCTTGACTGGATTAGCCAGGACTTTGTTCTTTGTGTAGATTCTTGAGCTAATTATATTCAGTATCCTTTAGCTTTTCTATCAGCAAAAAGGGATAATTATGACCCAGTACCTGAATTAAAAATACTTGCAATTCAAATGAAAGTTTCCTTGAGTGAAAGCTGGTGCCCTTAAAAGCCGATGGATAGTTCTGAATTTTCATTTTCTTTGTTCTCAGAGAAGGGCTTTATTATTATTTTTCACAAATTTTTGTATCTTTCTAGGTTCTCTGTTCTGGGTTCATGTGAATAATATAGTTTTGAGAATATCTGTGTATCATAGCTTTGACTTTTTCTAGACTAGAAGCAACAGATACATAAATCTGTAACCTCTCAAATGTACAAAGTCTAGGAGATAAATCACTTAATACAGATTTTGGCTTAATTTTATCTGGTTCTTACATATTTTCATTGATAAATAATCCCTTGAAAATGTGTCTCAGGAAATGATTAGTAAAACTTTGCCTATGAAAAGAGAAAGAAGAACTTATCAATGACTTTGGTCCCACATTTATAGACTCACCTTGGGTCCTAAGAAGTCTCTTTTATTTTTTCAACTATTGATCTGCATTTTTTAGCTTAAATCATATGTTATATTATAAGTGACATTTGTAAAATCTCAAGACGATGCTCACGTATATCAAGACCTATAGTAGTGAGGGTTGGGGGGGAGGGGGGAAGCTATCATATTTCTTTTATACAAGATTAATTTTAAAATAGCAATACATCATTAAGAAATTAGCCATCTGACAGTTAGAAATTCTTTCTCATAAACGTTGGCACCGCTGCCTGGTGCTGAGGGTGGAGAGAGTCCTCAGCGTGCGCTTCCTGACGTGACCAGATTTAGACTCGAGTGAACGGGGGGGAACCAGATCTCCCGAGCCTCTCTGTGGGTTATTCTCATGTTCTTGTCATGGAAATAGCCCCTTGAAGATTGTGGTAAGAAGAAGAAGCCCAACTAGGCCCCAAAGGTGTGTTCTCACATTCTCCCTGTCTTCTTGGCTAATGCTCTTGACACCGTTCTGGTGAATTGACTTAAATATCGTTCAGGTTTTGTTTGCCCGAGGCACGGGTGAGTAGAAGCCAAGTTACAAGCGAACAATTTGGATTATCAACCTCTCCAAAGAGAGTGAAAAAGTACCTCAGCTATAAAATTGAGGGTACTGACAAGTAAAAGAAAAATTTTTTTTTTTCTTTTTCAACCTTTGCATATATTTAAAAGGATGGCATTCATTTCAGGTTATTGATGAGGCGATTTACCCTTGAGCTAAAAGCTTATAACACATTTTCCACCTATAAATCATTTTTCATAAGTGCTGTAAAGCCCTTGGATGTAGAGGGGGAAGTAGGTTCTCCTTAGCAAGCTCTGGCCCTTCCTTTTCAGTTACATTTGCTGAAGAAATACGAATATTTCTCTCTTTTTGAACTCGGGAACCAAGGAGATTAGGATAGCAGTACCGTTTGTAGAATTCTTTACAGATGCATAAGGCAAGGTCTCTCACCAAGTTCATTGGGCTCAGTGTTCCAGCACAGGGTGTAGCTGACAATTCTCACATGGTTTTTATAATAATTAAATAGATTTAAACCAGATCCCTCCTCCCCGTCTCTCTTCCTTTTCCCTTTCCCTCATAATTCCACCGCACTTTTTCCACGTCTGCCGTTTGGGGGAAGTCTGCGACATCAGAGTGACTCGATGAGCACACTCTTTATTTCTCTGCATTTCCTGTCGCAGCCATTTGTTTTAAAATGCTAGAAGATTTTGGAATTATGAAAGACATCAATAGACTGAGCTTCAAAAGATCCCTTTGAGTGTTTTTCCTCATCCTAGTTAGATAGTCAGTTTCCCCTTTGTAGATTATTGCAGAGGGGAATTTATTAGGGAAAACATCATTTAAAAAATTTAACAGCTGCTAACAACTGTCATTTGCAGCTCCCAGCTTGTGACATTCAGACAGCGCCAGGCAGCCGCCAGTGGCTCTCAGCAGCTGGAGGTCTTTGAACTCCCGTTCCCATGGAAATGCGGAGGGCTGGGTGGGCAGGAGGGAAGTGAGGGTTGAAATATACATGTCCCCGTGCATTATTTTTCTTGCCTCCTCACAGTTTCCATGGAAATGGGAGCATAAATGCCAGTCCACCCCAGTCAGTGGAGAGCAGTCACACACGTGTGAGCACCCGTGGCTGGGCCTGCAGCAGGCTCACAGAGACGCCGGTCTCGCGGCCTTTCCTTTACCTGTGTGTGGCCAGCCCTGGCTGCAGACACACCCCGTCTGGTCTGCTCTGCTCTGCACACAGAGCGCGATCCCGTGTGACAAAGTCCATCCAGTATCACCTCTTCCTTCAAAATGAGAATTCTCTTAGATTCACTCTTACTGTCAGGTACATATCTGTTCTTTATGCGGTAAGCATTTCGTATGCAGGGTGTTTTTACTTTCTTATGTCTTTTCCCCCAAGATTAAAGAATGAATTTCCATGTAGAGAGCAGCATCAGTTGCATAGCATAAAAAGTCTCCTCAAATAGTCTCATTCTGATGCACTATTTTAGATATTGCCCCACAGAGCAGAGGTAATTATTGGCTCTGTCAAACATATCAAGGAAAACTGCCATTTTTAATTGGTTATCACAATCTTCTCACTTAGGTAACAAAAATATCCTGTGTTAAGTGGATTTTGATGTCTTCCCACTTCTCAGCTCTGTGTCATCACATATCCTGTAATACCCACCCTCAGAGAAATCTATGGGCATAGTCCTCTTTTTTATTTTAATATTTTAACTGATTAACAAAATGCACTTGAACCATGAGACAGTAAGAAAATACTGAACTGAACAAATCTGCTTTAGGCTTCTTTGAAGTATTCAGCTTTGACTTAGGTTAGAGCAGGAGATACCAAGTTTAAGACATTCATTCATTCATTCATTCATTCATTCATACCTTAAGGTATCCTAATCGGGTTAGGAAAATTTATATCTCAGGAGAAGCTCTCAACAGCCATATACGATTGTTAAGTGAGGAGTGTAGACTAATTCTAATCTAGCTGAAGGAGGGGAGGATCACTTGACCTCCCCGAAATCACCAGGAAAGACTTACTTTAAAAGCCCTCTCTTTCACTGGTTTTAATGGTTTCTTTTTCGCCATTTCTATGGTCACCTTCTTCACGATAGCCTTGTCTCCCAGACTGTTTTCATAACTTTTAAAATATTGTTTCAGCCGCCACCTTCCTCCTTTTCTTTGTCCTCCCATCGAGCTGAGCATACGTCCCGTTTCCAGGGGAACATTCGTACCTGTTTCTTACTGTTTCGACCCTTTTATGGCCTTATTTTAAAACCTCAGTGACTTCTTATCATTACTGGGATAAGACTTTTTAAAAGACAGTTCTAATGCCTTGTAAGCCCTATCGGCTACCAAAACAGTAAAGAATTTTTAGTATTTTAGGTTCTTTCCTACCCCAAATTGCTTCTCATATCCAGCATGGGGGCAAACATCTGATTGTTATTCTAGCAAATATGGACACTGAACGAGCAACTACCAAACTGTGGTCACACGCATTTTTTAGTCAGCAGCTTCCTGTCATCTGGCCTCTGTGTGTTCTTCTCGGCCTGCTCCGCAGGTGCCCGCCCAGAGCATCTGGCTCCTCACCTAGACGAACAGTTTCCTGCGTCTTCTGTGGGGTGAGGAAAGAGATAAGCAACAACGAGCTGTTCCCTCTGTATTTTGGCCCTCTCTGCACCCCTTACAGCCCTACCTTACTGTTAGACTCCGTAACGTACATTAAAGTACTCCAGCCTACACAGTGTGATGCAACACGTGTTTTAGTCTATACCTTGGCCTTGATTAGCGTCAGAAGCACCCTGCAATGGGAATGCACAGTCTAGGGGTGGCAGGTTGGAGTCGGAAATGCCCTCTAGCCTTGCATAGACTGCAACTAAGGTTCTGGCAAGCTGGGCTGTCACCACCTGCAGGGTGGCGCCTGAGGCAGAGCACGCTGGGCCTGTTGACTTCCACCTAACAAATGATGCTTCCTGCCTGGCCCTGCCTGTCTCTGATCCTCAGAGGCTAGTGATAGCAACCCCAAAAAAAAAAATTCTGACACTTGGGAATGCCCAACAGCAAAAGCTCCCCGCAGGGCACAACAGTGCTTATGTTCACGGTTCTCAATAGTAATCGTCCAGAACTACACTAGCTCTAGTTAGCCATCGGTGTAAAGATGCTTCGGTCTGTCATCAGTAGCAGAGGAGAGTAGCATCGTATGTGTCATCTTCTTTCAGAAATCCATCCCTAAGTGTATTTCACATTGCTGTTCCTGCCAACTCTGGCCCCAGATAAAGATGGAAAAATCTTTAGGAAAGTTATTTTTCTTGTATATCTCTCAGGCAATTTGAAGCAGTATATATATATCTAACTGAGCAGATAAAAAAGTGAAAGTGACAACAGAAGACTAGGGAGAAGAAATAAAATGGGCATAAGTATAGGACATAGGTTTAAAAAACAAGGCAACATACAACAACGTTAGCGTAATGGTGACGTAGTACAGCAGTTCAGAGCAAGGACGTCGGCCCGATCGGACTGGAAAGCATCCCACCCTGTTGTTTAACTTCTCTGGGTCTCTGAGGATAAATAGCACCTACCTCATAGACTAAAGTCAACTAACACGTGTAAGCGTGTAGTGTCCGGGGCCTGGCGCACGGGAGCGCTGGGTGTGTTCGCGGTTTCTACAGAGGTATGGCAGGATCGTCGCTCTAGAGGCAGAAGAATGCGTGTTTCAGTCAGTTCCGAGTCCTTCCTGTGTGTGCACATGCTCTGCCTCAGGTGAGCCGTCTCCATGCCTCCGGTCTCCCACAGATGGGTGCTTACCCGCTCCCCTGAACTTAACCACATTCTATCCTAAATGATGGAATGACGTGTAAGCTCCTTGGATGCAAAGACCATCCTCCTTGTCTTCCTCTCAGAGTGGAGGACTAATGTGACAGCCCGGCCCACACGGTGGCTCGTTAGTAACTGGGGAGCTTGAAGGACACGGTTTGGTCTGTGAGGCTGGTCCCATGGGCTCTGGTGCACGTGCACCTGTCACACCTTGTCATACCTCTTCAGCCTCAGCTAGCACCTCTCTCCTTGCTGTGCCCTAGCTGGTCTGCAGTGCACGTGACCTGTGCAGTCACACAGATGCCCCCACGCGGTTTAATGCTCTGCTGTCACCATCTTGAAATTCTCACTTTCCGAATGAGGGGCCCCGACTTCATTCTGTACTGGTCCTGGCAAATTGTGTGGCTGGCCTCGCTCTTTCCCACCCTTGCCTCTTGTCCCTCTGCTGGGAACGCTCCCTGCTTGTCGCCCGCAAACATTCCCCAGGTCTCAGTTTCCCTGTCGCTCCTCGGAGGGGCCACCACCTGTGTGTGGTCCTCCTGCCCCCCCCCCACCTTCTCTCCTTCAGCACTTACCTTGCTTGGTAAATGAGCACTTATTTAAATTGGGTGGCTACTTCTGGAAAGACTCTCTCCTCATCAGACTGTAAGCTCCTTGAGGAGACAGACTGTGCATGTGTCCCTGGACGGCCATGCCTGCCACACAGCAGGTCATCAGTAAATATTTGTTGAATGAGCGAGTGAATGGATGATCTTTAAAAATGCAACATAGGGATACGTTTTTCTTCTCATGTTAGAAAGTTGATGTATAAAAATGGCATTGCAATCATTATACAGCTTAACACTGCTGCTGACCTCTGCCTAGTTTGACCGCCTTTAAAGGGAGATGCAGACAGTAGAGATGCCAGGTTCTCCGTCCCCACTGTTTATCCTTCTCAGATGTCTGCTAGGTACTGTCAAATCTCTTTCAAGACAGAATTACTCAGATTGTTTCATACAGCTGCCGTTTGTCCTATTAACCTTGAATTGAAATTTTTATAGCATCAATGTCTATAGCCTCTGCTTACTGTGAGCGTAATTAGCAAGAGATATATTTGTTTTTTATCTAATTGTCAATCACAGCCGACATAAAGGATTGCTTCACATGTCTCAGCATCCCGTGGTGGACAGGCCAGCACGTTAGAATGAACGGAGCACTTGCTGATAATGAAGCTCTGTCTCGCTTGGCTCCCCCATCATTCTTTCTCCCCTTTCTCATTGTCTAGTTTTAAATAAGCTTCATCAGCTCGCTCCGAATGCATAGCTGTATCAGCTTTCCGCGGCCCTGTTTCGGGGCTGCATCTCGTTAATCTACTCCTTGGACTCGGGCCAGTAAATACCATTCACCCTGAAAACAGACTTCGTGTATTACATACCATCTTACACTCTTAATTTTTAGTGCTTTAGTAGTCATTCAATTTTTTCAAACACTATAGCAAAAATTTTAAGGGATGCGTTTCTAACCAAAGACTCTTTCCGAAGTGGAATTTGACTTGAGATAGTACAATGGATTTTGAATACCTCCCCCCAAAAATAAAGTAAAAGCATTCAGTGAGGTGTACCAACTCAAGATACTATCACTTCTCAATTTTTGCAAAGAGAAAAATAACACCATTTTCATAATTCAGCCTAAAATCGAGGATATCCGCTATAGTGAGATAAGAATTTTTGTTGTTGAACAGAAAAACAGACAAATGTATTTTTCTCTCCTTCAAAAAGTGCAAAGAATATGAGAAAAACAGATTTAAAAACCCGTGGACGGAAGGGCTGACCCGCCTGCACCTGTCGCGTGTGGGTGGAGAAGAAGCCAGCGTCCTTTGCACACGTCGGTGCGCGAAGCGGTGGGAACAGACACGCACTAAAGCAGCGTAGGAATCAGGAGGGGAGAAGGGCACTCTCAGAGAAGCCGTAGGCCTCAAAAACTGCTCCAGCTAAGCGCAGACCCATTGGGTACCTATAGGTAATTTGCTTTAAGCTGTAAATCTCCGGGCTGATGTGATGTTTTTCTTTTCAGAGGTTGGAGGAGGAGGAGCATATGTCTTTGTGATCTGCCCCCTCTTAATGCTTCCTGGAATATTAAACAGGCTCCTCCCAGAGTTAAACTCCTGGTTCGGCTACCCCAGGGTCTCTCTGACCTTCTCCTTTTTTTCTAGCTTGCTCAGAAAGTTCAGGGTGAGGGTGTTTGTTTCTCGGAGCTCCTGGTTTGTACTGGGTAATATGTATGACAGCTGGCTTAGGTTCATTACCTCCCAGTTAGGTGTGAAAATAACAAGCTGTCCATCATTCTGCACTTGGTTAGCTCAGGCAGGTGCAGCCCAGCCACCGGTGAGGGTCAGCAGGGTCATGGGTCTGAGAGCTGTGTGTGCTGGCTGGATGACTGACAGGCACGTGATGTATCACCTGTTGCGTCAGTCACGCTTACGGTCCCGGGGCATGTCACTTAGTCTTCCTCAGTGTACCCATTTATAGCTCAACTGGGTCAGGTTAGAGCAATGTAAAACAGCCTCAGTGCTAGCCCAGGGCCACGTGATATATTATGTGCTCAGTAAAAGATGGGCGTCATAGTTACTTTCGTTTGTCCCCAGTTAAAAAGAATAAGTGATTGAAGCTCTGAGGAAGAGGTTTAAATGATTTGCTTATAAAATTACAAAGCTAGTTTTGACAGAGCAGGGTTTCAAATGCAAGCCTGTTTAATCTCTAAAGCACCCTCCTTATAGTATCGAAGAGAAACCGTTGCTTAAATAATTCTTCTTGAAGCGCATATAGTTTTTTCCTTATTTAAAACACTTTTTTCCTTAATTAAACTGTTTACATAATAGATTCTTGTAATATTTGAGAACATTAAAAATAATCCTTTCTGACTTCATACATTTATTCTTTCCTAACGTTTATTTATACATTGGTTATTTGAAACCAATTTATAATGGTTATTCCCTTAGGAACTGGTAGTTACCTTCTCAGGCCAGCTCATAAAAAGCCTCTCTAGCCTTTTCTGTATCTTCCTTTCTAGCGTTTGATGTTTTAATTCAGTGGATTTCAAACGCATACTATGTTGGAGTTGCCCGAGGAGCATTATAAAAATAGAGGCTCACACCTCAGACCTTTTGAATCAGAATCTTGAGATAAATGTGCTGAATTCATCACGACAAAGCAACAGCACGCTCAGAATCCTGAGGCAGTGCAGAATGCGATGTGTTCAAGGACCACTGTGGCCGGAGCAGACGCTGCTTGTCTCTGTAGATCTCCAATGTATGACATTCATTTTAAAATAAATGATGGACTTGTTCTTTATAAACTAGGCATGAGTAGACATGTTACAGAGATAAGGGCAAAACAGAACTAGGAATTCTCATGATTGCCTTTTGCATCTGTTTGGATCCTTTTATGTACTCCCTGGGATGGGTGACCCCGACTTTTACAAAATACGGAGTAGAGAGTAAGGGGGAGACGTAGATAGAGACCAGATCCTTCGGGATGGCAGAGCTGCGTCAGGTGTTTTTCCCTTTATCCTGAGGGCAACAGGAAGCAGTCGAACCGTCTGGGAAGGAAAATGACACCACTTTTGCATCCTGAAAAATCTTTGGCTCCCGTGTGGAGAAAAGATTTGGAGCAGAACAAGTGTGGACACGGGGAGGCCGGTTTGGAGGTCACTGTGCTGACGAGAAGTGATTTTGGCTCGAACTAGGGCAGCGCCAGTGGAGTTCGAGAGAAGATGAGCTTGAGGTGTCTGGAGGTGGACCCCGTGATCATTGGTGGGGAGAGAGGTCAAAGGTGACGTTCAGGTCTCTGGCTTGAGCATCTGGATGCTGAAGAAGATGAACAACAGAAGAACATGTGGGGAGAGGCCAGGTCATGAATCCAGATTTAAAATGTCTCAAATATGAAACATCCAAAAGATGATGCAAAGTTAGCAGTCGGATATGCAGGTTGAGCCCAGTAGAGGTCCTGGGTTGGAAACTATAAATTTAGGAGTCATCAGTATATATAGATGGTAAAGAAATCACTCTGCCTCTAAATATTGTTTATTGATAGGAAAGCTCTAGAGCAGAAGTGCCAAGGAGTTTTACAAAAATAGTATACGAGATTAGATTTATAGAACCGGAGAGGAGTTAGAAGTGAACAGATAAGCAGTTTCTCTAAAATGCAAGACTCACTTGAAGTTGCCACAGCATCGAGACCAGAGAGCTTATATTAGAATGTGGTAAGGAAAGTAGAAATCAATAATACGTCAGAAGCTTTCGTAGGTGCTCCGTCGGGCACACCACATCCAGGAGTGTCAGAGAATGACTCACGTCATGCAGCTATTCTGAATGCTGTCACAGGCGTGTGCACCACGAGGCTCCAGGGACTGGGGCGGCTGAACGTGCCGGGTGAGACGGGAGCAGAGGCAGCCCCTTGGACTGTTGTGTGGGTTCAGGGCCTTGGGAGTTATGAAACCGGTGGATTCTTAAGTATTAGAACACAACAAATATTGCCAGAGGCGAGGGGTGGGATGGGTGAAATGGGGGAAGGGGGTCAAAAGGTACTAATTTCCAGCTGTAACATAGTAAGTCTCAGGGCCGTGATGTACAGCACGAGGACTGCAGTTAGTAGTGCTGTGTCGCTTGTCTGAGACTTGCTGAGAGTAGATGCTAAAAGCACTCGCCGCAAGAAAAGAAATTCGTAATGGTGACGGACATTAACTAAACGTCTTTGCTTATTTCACAGTATGTACATATATTGAATCATCAGGTTGTACATGGGAATCTTATATGTTGTTACATGTCGATTATACCTCAACAAAAAAGACTACAGCTCCTGATCATGGAGAGGCTCTGATGGTCCCTGCAGGTCCTTTGTCCCTAGTCGCAGGGGTCAGATGTCACGGGCAGCGCTTCCCCCTCCTCCCAGTGCTGAAGCTCTGTTGCTGCTCACTGTGGAGTTAAGTGCAGCCCGTGGGACGTGGACCCTCCTCTCGCATGACTTTTCCTCCTGGTGCTGCCACCGGTCCCCTCCCCCGTCCTCCCACTGCTGTGCACTGACTGCTAGGGGTCTGGTCGCCACTGGTCCCCTTCCTGTCCAGACCGTGACAAGTCCGGGTAGAAGGGACTCTGAACTGGAAACTCTTTAGCTGTCTCCCCTTCCCCTAAACTACCAGGGCATTGGATACTACCCTTGTTATCTATTTTTCTCTGTCCGGTGATTAATGTATTAAATCACCGGGATCATTTCTAGTCAACCTGCGAGATGGTCTGAGGCGAGGAACCGCAGTACCTAATGGCTGGTGCCTTTGTCTTATTCATTTTTTAGGCGCTCAGCCTTCTTCTGACCATTAGGAAAATATTCACCATCCCTTACCAGCCCTTTTTTAACTGGTGACATGCTCTGCCAGCATGGCATTCACCAGTAAGTATTTCTGCATCTTTTGTTTCTGAAATACAGAAGCAGATCCACAAGCCCCGAATAATGACGGCTCTTAGGAGCGGCCGCCGTTGTTCGCACGTGGCGCAGAGGACACGTTGTATTGTCACCTGGGCGGGGAAGCGCACACAGATGGGTCATAGTGAGAACCTCCCACAGCTCCCCGGTCTGAGAATTGGGGTGCAGACACGTTGAGAGGCCGTTTTCTGCCCACCACAGCTGTCTGTGTCCACTGTCATTTCCACATTGTTCTCTTGTGAAGTAAATCTGTGTAAAACAGCTGATTTAAAGAAAAATAGTATAGTAGTAAAAGGTGTTTGGATATGGCACAATAGTGACAGTTGTATTCAGATGACTAGAGTTTGGGAGACATGTCGCCCAGCAGCGCACTCCGTCCAGGAAGGACGCGCAGGCTAGAGGCCACCGAGCAGCCCGTGTGACTCTGCTGCGCGGGTCAGCTGGCTCCCCCACGGCCGCGCCACACGGTCCGGCTTCCTCGTCCTGAAGACGGGGGTGACAGCAGACGGTCTCCAGAGGTCCCTCAGCTCCAGCTTACTGGTTCTGTAACAATGGCGGTTATAACTTAGTGCCAGGGCCACGCGTATTGTGTGAAATGTCTAAGTATCATCTAATATTCAAAAGACGAGAACCCCGGCTCTGTCTCAAACGCCCTGTCGGGTCCAAAGAGTCAGGCCATGGCCAGCAACTTAGATGACCGCTGCCATACTCCGTAGGGGCTGTCTTGATGCGATTGGATGGACATCCCGCTTTCTTTTTCTGTTTGTTTGGTTGTTTGCTCTTTGAAAAAAAATATCATTTCAAAGTAGTGAGTGCTCATTATCAGTTACACTTGCAAACAATTGTGGACCCTTTGAGGGTATTTTCAGAATTGAGCCAAATAGGAGGGATTGAACAGCAGAGGATGGGTGGCCGATGGACCAGAACCCCAAATTAGGCAGACATTGAAAAGAATGGGTGTTTCTTACTGAACAGACTCTTCAAGTGCACGCCTGCATTACATTTATATAGGAAGCGATACCTATTCTGCCCTTGAGATAATACAGAAGCAGATTCATCAGTTGTTGAATTCTAATAATTCTAATAATTCTTGGTGACTTTCTTTTCTTTTAACTAAAACTGCATCCTAAAGAGATTCTTTATTCCTTCTCTAATAAGACACATTTTGAGCTCAGTCATACGGTCCCTAAACCAAAATCAATTTTGTCCTGAAATATAGTTGTACAAACCGTTAGACTATGTTCCTTCTCTATAAATAACAGGAGTTTCCTGTCAGCTCTCTTGTCTCTTCCTCCTCCGCCCTTCCCCCACTTTCCCTTCGTGCCAATCACAGGTGGATGCTCAATATCACCCCACAGCACAAGATAAATACGCTTGGAAGGTTTCCTAGCAACATATTGTTCTGGGAACCTGTTCTGTTTCCCTGAACAAGCTGAAGCCAAACATCCTAGAACCTCAGCCAGATGGGAAAGGATTAGCTTTGTGAGGGTGTTTCATGCATTTTTTTGAAAATTTCACTTTGAAATGAACCTCTTAACGAAAGTAGCAAGGTTGACTTTGAAAAAGGACACTCTTTACATGTAAAAAAAATCTCAGCTATAGTTTGAATGAAAAAATACATGCTTTTAGATGAAATGCTCTGGAAACGAGCTTGTCGTATAATTCAGTCATTGGTGAATGCATCCATTTTAGAAGCTTATAGAATATACTTGCACACAGAACTGATGGTCAGCCTGGTACCCACTGGCCCCAGTATCCAGCTGCAAAAATATTGAAATACTTCTGCTCTGTGGGTAAATGGCAGCTGGAGTAGGCACCCTCCTCGCAGTTCTTCTCACTTCTCCCCTTGAACTTGACACCTGCCCCCAGGGATACACAGGAAACACCTGTCCCTGCTTACCACTGCAGACTCCGCCCCTTTCTTCCACAGCGCCAGCCTCCCGCAGTGCTCGCGATCTGCCACTTCAGCTCCAGTCTGTTCTGTTGCTTTTCGGAGTGTGTGATTACTGCACAGAGACAAGAAAACCAGAAGAAACGAAGGCCCCCATCACTGTCAAGGAAAGCACAGTTTTGTTAGCGCACAGGCACGCAGTGTTCCTTGATGTTTGCGTGAAGATGTTGAGGCCACACGGCTGGCAGGTGGTGCTGTCGTTTCTCCTGTGCTCTGGTTGGTCACAGCCCGCAGTTAAGGTCTCACGACAGTATTCGACAGGTTTTGCAATTCGGTTACACCCGGAGACGGTCCTGTTGCTTGTCTGAGTCGGGAGACGGTCCCCCATCGGCCAGAAGATTGTCCTCGTGTTGTTGAATGACTTACACTGTCTGTCAGATTCGGACTGAGTTTGGGAAACTTCCCCGGTGTGGTGAGAAGCAGATAACACCACACTTCGTCGTGTTCCTGGGTGGGAAGAACAGAGTGATTAGAATGAGATGGGGGACGGCACCTGATGGCCTTGCTTTCGATGTGACCAGCTCTGGCTAGATTCCAGAAAGTTTAACTCTGGGTGTCCCAGAGAACTGGGAGATAACTTTATGTCCATTCTGGTGCTTTCCTTTCTCTCTTGCTGTCTCTCACATGTACACAACACGCTTTCTAAATACCGTTTCGAACTCAGTGAGGACCGATCTGTCGAGAGCCTCGTGGGGGCAGCACCTTTGGGTGGGCACCGTGATGGAGCCTGAGGGGTCAGCACCTTATCCTTGCCTTCTTCACAAAGTCCCCAAGGATTCAGCAAAACAACACATTTGTAATCTCTTAAAAAATTAAATAATTTTTCCCCATTTCAAGCCACCTGCTTTAGGGCCTAAACATTAAGATTTTGATGTCTAAAGGAATTACATCATTTTGATTGTCTGAGGAAAACCTAAGGGTAGACTTTACCTGTTATATGGAACATAATAGATTACAAGACATTAATTTCGAGTAAACATGCATTAAGAATAACTTTTTAAGTATCCATGCACCAGGCATTATTTTAAGTATTTTACCTACGTTCTAACAGTAAATTTTCCTGACAACCATTGTGAAGTAGAAATCTGTTTGCATGTTGTTTTACAGATGAAGAAACTCAGACTAAGAGAAGACAAATACCTGTTTGCCGGCAGGTTAATAAAACATAGTAGGCACTCAGACCCTGGTCTGTCCGGTGGCAAAATCTGTGACCTTTACACTACGCTATGCCGATTCATTTTTATCATACTGAGATTCTGTAAGATTCTGGTCTTTCCTCAGAAAAGAGTGGTCTACTGTCTTTTAAAGATGACATGATTTTAGCAAGAAATAGATGAATTGTTAGAGGACTTTCTATTATCTCATAGGGCACAATGAGTCCATATTTCTGTGAGTTTTCAGTGGTGAACTTGAGAATCTCCTTTCTCTCTGGTATATTAACTCTATTTACAAATATTTTTTGTTGCACATTTTTTAGTTATAAAATAATTTTCAGTTTTAACATGATGTAAGGCTATGAGCAAATTTTACTTAAAGAAAGGTAGTTAGTAGACATTGTCAAGAAAAAGCTATGGCATCAGCAGTGTTATAGAACATAGATGGACAAAGTACAGCCCATCTTTGAAAGAAAACGGTTGGTTTATAATGTGGCCACGCTCATGGGTCTGCGTATCACCTGTGGCAGCTTGTGTGCGGTAACAGTGCGAGGTAGCCGCAGCCTGGCCTGTGACCCACGAAGCCTGAAGAACACCCTCTCTGCACTTGTAGAAGAAAAGTTTACAGACCCCTGCACTGGAATCCAGATCCTCCCAGCCCCGCCCCAGCTTTGGGTTGGGCGTGTTCCCCGAGAATGCCAGACATTTAATTGGGAGACACTTATTGGGAGACGCTTATTGGGAGATGCTTTAGAAATGTTTTCCCAAACCATCTCCCTGTGTAACACGCTTTCCCTCTGCTGCCTGCAGGTACCGACGAAGAAGCTGAGGAAATATGAGAAGGAGTATCAGAGCATGCGGGAGAGCCAGCTGCAGCAGGAGGACCCGATGGACAGATACAAGGTATGGGACTCGTGGGCCACCCGTCCCAGCAAAGGGCTTTCCTGACCCTAAAGCAGCAGAGTTGTGGCCGGTTCAAGTCCCCTTGTCCATTCCCGATTGATTTTGACACTCTGTGACCGCGCTAAATACTGAGGTATGTCTGCACTTCAGGAGACTCCTGAGGGGCCAACGGTAATCTTTCTTTTCTCTCAGTTTGTATGTTTGTAGGTAACGCCACCTGGTGCATTTATACTGGGAATCTGCCTAAGAAGCTGAGAGAAAGAGAGGGAAAAAGAAAGAAAGTGGCTATCGACTACTTTCAAAAATGAGAGGAAAAGGAAAATGGCACAGTACTGTTTTAGCTGTGCTCGGTCACCTCCCCAGGGACTTCTAGAAGGTGAACTGTTCCAAGACTGGCACGAGAATGTTGCACCTGTGTCTGTAGCGAATGTTAACAGTGCAAACGCATTCGGAAGGAAAAATAAAACCGCGAGGTCCATCGAGCACAGAGATGGTGTTTGTCGCAACATTTATTTCCTAGATGAGTTCATGAGCGATGGGGACGTTTCATACAGTATTCAGTTTCAGAATCAACATGATTTCCATGTAATATCTTAGTTAAGGAATTACAGTCCTTTTAAAAATTGGGCTCTTCGCAAAGCTCGATCTCTCAGGGGCAGTTAGGAACACTGTCCCCATGACGCGGTGAGCGGCAAGTACTGATTTCAAACCTTTTCCAACTGAAATATTATTCTCTCCCAACACGTCTTACTTCTTCAGATTCCTACAGATGGTGGCTCTGCCCCTCTCTACCTCAGTACGTTAGGATAAGAGAATGTGTATTTTCACAGGGAGCACCACTGACATTGAAACGCCCTGCCAAGATGCCAAGCACTGGGTGGCATCGTGAGGTCACCCAGAGTGGCACGACTCCCACTGTCGTAACTAGAGTTGCCTCAATGTGGTCAGCGAGGTGGGCATGGGCAGCTAGGGTCATGCCGTCCATCTCGTCTTTGGTGCCAAATTGGATAGCATTGGGGATGGTTCAGAGAGGGGCAGGGTGGGAGGCGTATATGGATTTGGCAGTCGGATCTGAGATCGAATCCTGGCGTTCCATAAAAAGAGCACAGGATTTGGAATCCGAGCTGGGGGCTTTTAAGCCCTATGCCATCGTTGAGCATATTCTTAGACTAGCCATTAAACCCCTTCCTCGTCTGTAAAACATGGGGTGTGTGCATTTCCTTGAGGGTCGTTGTGAGGTTGGAGGATGGCGCATGCTCAGTACCCAGCACACGGCTGGTCTGCAGTAAATGGTCCTTCTAGCCTTGTTGGGCCTACTGCCTCAGTTACCCACGTGTTCCTAGAATGATAACATGCGCCAGTCCCTTGCTGACCTTCCTCTTATTTCTTCTACGTCTTGCTGTCCCATAATCTAACGTCAGTACGTTGATTCTCTTGTGTATAGAACTGGCTACAGAACTGGTGATAAAGTCCCACCTGCTGCCCTGGCAGATAACTTAACACATAAGGTGCTCGTAGAATGAGGTTTGAACGTGACCACCCACCCCTCAGTAAAACTAGTTGTAGTGTAGCTCACGTGGCACGCTGCTTTAGAAAGGCTTGACATAGTAATTATAAAATACCTTTGAGGATCCAAAATGAAGCCCTCCTACTGCCTGTGTCATTCTACTTTCCTTATGGCTGCCATCCTTAGGAATAACATCTGGGGAGAGTGCTTTAACACAGAAGAGAGGGAAATGAAATTGTATCTTTAAAATTTGTCTGGGACTGAACTTGTTATTGTTTCTTAAATCCCTTTTGTGTCAAAGCAGATATGTATCAATAAATAGTACAATGCATATAATTTTTTGAAATGCTTACCGCACATGAGACTATCAATGTGTACAGTTTTTCTTGAGGAATCCAAGTAAAATTAAACGTTTTGTTTTCATTTCAAAACCGGGTATTACTTTTTAGTTTGAGCGTTGTGGCCTCTTCTCTCTGTGCATATCAGCTACCCTTTATAACGAATTCTTTCATATTCTCGTAACAGCTTGTCAATACATCATCTGACTAATGCCTCTATACCCTTTAATAACGTCAGATGTTTGTACTGGCAGTGGATACACCTGCTAAATGTACATCCTCCAATTATAATTACATTTTCGAGGTGAAAATTGACAACATAGTTCCTAACCATAAACAGATTCGTTCTTTCAGATATTGAATTTCTAATGTAAGCTAATTATAATGATCTTAATTATACTAGGATAGTGTCTTAGAAAAATACCTTTTAATATCTTCTAAATTTATTCCTATCAAGAATAAGATCTAAATCCTGGGAACGAGCACTTCATAATTCACAGATCTTGGACCGGGAACCTAGTTACATAATTTTTAAGAATCACTTGGGAAGACGTTTGAGGCTCCGAGCCGGAACTCACAGCAGCTCACTGATAAGCCTTCTCAGCCACTGGGGTCCATGCTGCCCACAGGGCCGTGGTTACCTCTAGCTTAGGCAAGGCGGTCAGGAAGGTTACGTCAATTAAAAAGAAAAAGGCCCAGAAATGGCATGTGCTAAGGTAGTCTAAGCGATTTTTCAGTCCGATGCCATTTCTCTTCAGCATGGCAGTGTGTGAAGTGGACTATTGCAGAGAGGCCCGAGGTAGGGTTAAGGTCCAGTAATGCAGAGGTAGCTCCCAGCAGTCACACGCTTGCTATATCTGTCTAAACATATGTTTTGGGTCTATTTTCATGACATACGCATATATCTGCATTCTCAGGGTGTATCATTATAACTTGTATCGAACACTTCAATCTTCACTGCAGAAAAAGAGATGAAATGGTGTAAATTTAAATTTTATAACTTTATGAAAATGTTCTGGAGTTAGGTAGTGTTGACAGTGGCACAACTTGGTGAATATCCTGAAACCACTGAATAGTGCATTTTAAAAGACGAATTTTGTTGTTGTTGTTGTTGTTGTTGTTTTATGAATTTTATGTGAATTATATCTCAGGAAAATGCCAGCAAAATGTTCCGGGAGGATTGGCGTCTAGCCCACCATCTCCCTCTCAAAACCCCCGTCTCATTAGCGGTACCTGCACAGAAGCCATACTTGCAGGAGGGGAGCCCTTCCTGTCAGAACTGGAGCTGATTAATGACTGCAGGTCCTCTGTGTGCCCATATTTATAGAGAAGGGACCACATAAGTGGGCGGCATATGCATATATATGTCATGTGCATATATATATGTCTTACACATATGTACAAGCACAAAGACATGAACCTATGTAAATGATGCATTTGTGTACATACTGCTTTTGCTACCTGGTCTTGGCAGTGGTTTGTATTTGAAACTCAGCGAGCTCTATGATAACTGCTTACAGTTATTTTTTTAGTGTGTTCTTTCTGATTATCTGCATGACTAGATTTCAAGATAGAGAAAGGAAATGTTATTGGAAGAAGAATATAGAATATTTATTATAAGCCTCTTTTATTGTCCTTAAGTTTGACCTGGCCAAAGGTGGACAGTAGTATTTATGTACCCTGATATTTTGGTTTGTAAATGTATTTATTGATTTCAAATGAAGTGAAATTCAGGATAAAGATTTGTCTGTAGAAATACATCACGTATATTTTTGTTTACATACAAGTCCCGAGAAGATATTCATGGATATTTGTGGCTGTTTTAGTACATTTTAAAAATTAGTAGCCAAGTTCCTAATAAGCATTTAAAAATTTCAGAAATTAAGATATTATTTCTATTTCTTCTGTTTGGAGAAAGTTAGTTTTCTAATGTAATGATTTGGTAACACTTTTTGGAGACCTGGAGCCACCATCTACCTCCAGAAGACGCTGTGCCTTTCTTGTTTAATTACAGAACTACTTGCACAAATGTGGGTTAACCTTGAAAAGCACAGCTAATTAATTAAATTCGGTGACTCCCAAAATATAATGAAGGTTATGTTATTACCTATTCCAGATGGGCAAATCCTAGAAAGAATCAGGAATGCTTGTATTCTCTCGGGTTTGGGACGGAGATATTAATATAAGTACATAATTTCTAACTGAAGTATCTTATCCATGTACCATATAATTAAATTTAGAATATTTAACTCTTTTCTTGAGGTTAGACATAGTAATTTTAAAAAATCAAAAGGTAAGCTAAACAGAAAAAACAATTCCTCTAGGTTTACAGAATGTTTTTCTCGTAGGTACTAGTTTTTGTAGAGCAATTGTCCCTGCCTGTAATTTAAAATTAAGCTATTTAATTGTACAGGGTGAAAACAATACAAACAGAACACTTGAAGTAAAGCTTAATTGTATGTATATTATTTACCATCCTCACATATCTGATGAAATAATTTAGAACAATTACCACATTTTGTTTTTAACTTGAGTAGTGGAGAATTTAAATTATGCCAAACTTTTTACCGGGGTGGGGGCGGGTAAGGTTTCTCTTTTTCTTACTGTGTTGGACCCTTCCTTGTTCAAAGAATTCGAGATAAGTGAATCCATCTTTGAAAAATGTTTTTCTATGAATGAAAATGAAGTTACATTTTATTATTTTCCCACATCATAGAAACTATGGTTGGCTTTTGGAAGTATTTATGTTATGAAATAGTGTGCTTTTAACAATAGTAATAGTCAAGAGGATGGTTTCTGTGATAACTGTGATAACATAATGATAAACTTCAGAAAGATGCCACTCTCTGAGCTTGGATAACCCAGTGAAGTCGCATTTGCAGGATGGTGGAGGATGCCAGCCTGAGGCTTCTTGAGCAACTTAGCTAAGAAGGAGCAGGTGGTTTCCCATGATGCTTGTCTGCTGATGGGGTTATACTTAACACTTTGGTATAAATATTACTCATATTAAGAATTTCTAAGTTCGTTTATTGACGATCTTCAGAATGAATTCTCCCAAAATTTTCTCTAATTTTTAGGAAGTTTTGTTTTCTGGTGAGGTAGTATTACTGAGAAAGTTATGTCACACTCATATGTGTCTACATCATCTGTAACCCATTTTCTCTTGTAAAATTTGATTTGTATGCTAGGGGAGAGCAGGGATTTGCAAACTGTGGCCTGTGGGCCAGAGGCGGCCCACTGCCCGTTTTTGTAAATAAAGTTTTATTGGAACACGGCCAAACCCATTTGTTTAGTTATTGTTTGCTTTTTGCAATGACAGAGTTGAATAGTCTCAACAAAGCCCACGTGGCTGGCTTGCAGAGCTGAAAGTATTTACTATCTGGCCATTTATATTAAAAGTTCGCTGACCACTCTACTAGAATATAATGTAAGATTATTTGCTTAAGCACCCAAAGAAATGCAATCTGGTTTGCAACTGCCAAGAGTTTGTCTTTAGTTTGACATTAACATTTTTAAAATTTCCAACAGAAAGAAAAACCAGATATGTTGGTTAAAGGATGAACATAAATGATTTTAAACATCCGGGTCTTCTTCCTCAAATCTTCATTTACAGACAATGTAGACACTTAAACATTTCATCTGTAGGCATTTTACTTTGAATGTCAGAAAACCTTATGATATTTGAATATGGTGACTATCAACTCTTTTGAAAGAGGTATCCAAAACAAAATAAGTGAGAGCTGAGTGTGTTATCGCTGATAAAATTGCACTGCATCTTTTAGAAAAATGTGTTTCTCCTGACCCTTAAGTGACTTCAGAAACAAGTGCCAGCGATTCATTAGAGCCACAGACAACACACCCCAAACGCTGAGCTGCCTCCTTTCCCATCATCTTTTCCTTTCAAGGCTTCGTTTATTCCCTTTTGATTGCCAGCTCACATTTTTCTGTTTTCTCATCTTGGAAAAAATGATGTCCACCATTCCTTGCACTGTGTCTTCGCCCACACTTCGGCCCTCAGACACAGGAGCCCGGCGATGCGTCTTTCTTTTGCACCCCCCTGCCCCGCAGTGCCATCCTCCTGCCCGAAGATGAACTCTTCTGTGAGGCTCCCAACCCTGTCCCATAAGGGAGTCATTTCCACCCAGCTCTGATTATAAATAGCTCACCCTGTCGCTGGTCATAGCGCCACACACCATGTTCATTAAGTAGACAAACCGCGGCTGCAAGTAGCCGTGGAGAGGGAGGAGCTTCGGCTGTTCGTCTTCCTGAGATGACACTTGCCACGGGCTGCCTCTGTATGCTTTCCTCCACCGACTGTTTGCTGTCACTTAGAGTGTCCGACACTCTAAGGAAAAACACGACAGCAAAAGAACATTAACCAGTGTCTGTTCTCCTTATTACCATTTCCCAAATGTCATAGTAGGTGTGCAATGTCATTGGATCATTTTTTTTTTCAATTGTCTTTGTACCTATGATTGAAAACAGTAGTTGGTCTGTGACTTTTGAGGAGGTAAGTGTTTTATCCGTGTGTGTGTGTGTAACATCAGCGTCTGTCTCTCTGGAAAATGCAGTATCCTCCTCCCAAAAGGTACTAACCACATTTCCCCGGCCGCACCTCTGCCGTGGGGGAGGGGAGGGGACAGGAGGAAAGCTGCTGTCTTTTTGTTCCCACGCTGTCACTCGTGTGAGGGGGAGCATGGTTCAGACGGTGCGATGTACGTTTTGACAGTTACGGAAGCAGCGTCTCCTGGAGTCTTTGCCAAAAGGCGAGGGAAGCGATGTGCCTGTTCTGCCTACTGGCCCTGAGCCTCTGGCACATATGCGTGTGCAGACGGATGACATGTGACCACCCCTGGACTGACCGAGGCGGCCAGGGCTGAGTTCGAGTCTCTCCCACGTGCGCGGCCCTTGCTAATGTTTCCGAACGAACCCAGCAAGGCCGCTGCCTTTCTCACGCCCATCACAGCCATTCTGGTATAGAGGCAAACTTTTTCTCGAACCAGCCAGCTCTGAAAGCAGGATTTTGGGCTCCTCGGGAATGGCTGGCAGAGACAGCCAAGTAATGCGGCCTCTCTTGACACTCCTGGCGAGTGCGATCGAGGTCTTCGTGGAGAACCTCCGCCTCGGTGGCGGTGGCCCACGCGGCCTGCGGTGGCGCCAGCGGCCCCCCGCGGCCCCCTCGCCGGCCCCAGGTTGGTCCTCGGGAGGACGATACTGCACTTCCGGCCCCGGCTTGCTTTCCCACATGTGTGAGTGCGGAGCAGGGGTCGTGTCCCACCCGGCCGCTTGCTTCGCAGACACCGAGCAGAAGCTTCCTGCTAAAGCAAAAGCCACTAGGTGTGCCTCGTCGGCTGGTGTGCTTTTCAGGGACCTTCAGACACTCAGAATGTCCCCCACGTCTCCCCCTAGCCACCCCCTCCCCTCTCAGCTGTGTGGGTTTGGGCTGCGACAGGCATCACGGGACATCACCAGTCAGAGTTTCCGCTGAGCTCATGTCTCTTTCGTGTCTAATATATAACCCATCAGACATTGATCCCTAATCAATGGGGAAGTCACTCCCTGGTGCGTTTTTTAAATACTTTGAACCAAGTACTTTTCCACTAGTGTAGTGTGAGTTTACCTGGAGGTGATTTTTAACTTGATTCTAAGCGTGTGTCCCTGTTATGTGAACAACCGGTAGTTAGAACACGTCCACTTGTGCCAAACGAATGTGGTGTCGATAATAGCGAGAGGACCTTTCTGTGGCTTGGAGCCCTGCAAGTGCAGTTTCCATAGAAACAGGACGCAACTCAGGAACCGATATTATTGCAGGAGCCTTAGCACGGTCTCTTTGGAAGGGACGCAGCAAGAAATTGGAGACACGTCTTCTGTGCATCGTGAAATGCGCTGTAGGCAGTAGTGTGGGTGTGGCTGCCTCTTCTGGCGAGGAAGACACGTTTTAGAAGAGTTTCCGAAACTTTTTTTTTTAGCATGCATTATTGACAAGTATACAAGTTGTTTCCACAAAAAAAAAAAAAAAAGTATCATAGTTTAGATATATTGGAGTGAAAAACTAACTCTCCAGCCCCTGCTAGAATGTGATCACTTCGACAAAAAATTGAAGGATTCAGCTGTTGACATCCTGGCTTTTCAATGTGCTTATCTTTTCATGTTCCTTATGCTTCTGTGTGAGGCGTGGATGTCCGTAGGTAGGAAGGGCAGACAGAGTCTGATGTGTACAAGTTGGCCCTCTGAATATGTCCACTGTCTTTGCGGGGACATCTCAGGAAAGGGTTCCTGGTGAGGCATCACTTTTGAGAGGTGACATTGCGTGTTGGTCACAGATGAAGATCCAGTGTGTTTTCCTGTAGGAAGTGAGCTGCTAACGAAAGTGAACTTAAACATTCTAATTTTGACATTTTACCCTTTCCAGTGGAATTGAAATTCTAAACTGCTTTTTATTTTTTAAACAACTTCTTAAACTTTTAAAATACGTGTGCTATATATTCATTGTAGGGAACCTGAAAACCTTTTACTATCACAAAGACAACAAAAATAACCCACTACCCACCGTTAATTTGTATTATTTGTGTTATGAAAATGGGATTTTCTGGTTATTTATCTACAAAGTAGCATAAGTACTTCTCTGTCTATGGTATTTTTCCACTTATATTTTAACACTACATAGAATTCGATCATGAATTTATTTAAAAGTAAGTTATTGGGGATTTTTTAAACCTTTTTCAGTGGGTATCTTTTTCAGAGATGTTTTAACATTCCTCAATTGTCCCAGCCTAACTTCTCCCAGAGAAAAGGTGGAAATGAGCCCTGATGTCTGGCTGTAGTCAAGGTTCAGGTTCATCCTTTAGCTTCTCTGCCGGCCCTGGTTTTGGAGCCTTCCCCTCTACAGAAGCCTTGGGCTTTGCCCTTACCTCCTGTTTCTTAGCCCTTTGAAAAAAAAAATTAGGTTTTCTTCTTTCCATATTAACAAACCCCAGTTTGTTCTATAGAAGGTAAACTTCACCACACGCACGCGCACACACACACACACGCACACACACACACACACATGCACACACAGAGTATACCACGATACCCTCTCTTCCAGGATATAGGTTTGTCTTCTGCTTGTGCAATGCTGCTTTGTCTGAGTTTTTGCCGCCCTTGCAGAAAACACCATTGGGAGTGTAAAACTGAAAAAGCAGGAAGGTCTCGTCATATTGCCCCTTTCCTGTCAGCTCTCTCTGGAACCCCTTGTAACTACTAACAGTAGCAGAGAAAGCTTTTGATGCACGGGATGGGAGACACCATGTTGGTGTTCTGATGGGAGTGTACAGTTCGCAATGGCTAGTTAAGGCGAGACCTTACTTCGTAACGATGTGATACCCAAAGCAAACCTTTAGGGACATTAGGAGAGTTCTTGCTCTTAGTGACAACAAAAATTGTTCAGAGAGGTAAATATCTTTTCACCCAGAGAATAGAAATGTCAGTTGGTAGCAAAGTGCTGATCCTTGACCTGGTGTCTTACATAGACTCAGAGACTTTGAGCCCAGCTATTGGAAGAAGAAGTGCCAGGTGGTTTCCCCCATCTCCCCCTACCTAGTCTGAGGTTTCCTTCGCGGTCAAGGTGGGGTGATGATGCATGTCTCACACAAAGAACTGGCCATGTCTGCATCCTGCGTCTGTGTGGACACCTCACAGGACGGGGCTTAGGTTTGGAAGTTGTGCTCTGTGTGGCGTATCTGTCATAATGAAGTCCCGTTTGGGGGCTTCCAGGGCCAGCTGCGCGCCTCTGGGGGACGGCCACATCTGCACCGCTGGCTTAACTCACTGTCTCCCAGACGGCAGTCCCGCCCTCTGTGCCACGCCGCCGCCCCCTGCCACTCCTTCGGCAGCTCACTGTGTCGCCGCTGCTTGTTTGCCCTCGCCGGTGCCCTCTGCCGCCGCGAGTCCGTGCCGGCGCTGACGCCCACGCCTGGGCTGTTGTCTTCTTCCTGCAGAGGGAGAACCGGAGACTGCAGGAGGCCAGCATGAGGTTGGAACAAGAGAACGACGACCTCGCCCACGAACTCGTGACCAGCAAGATCGCTCTGCGGAATGACTTGGATCAGGTAAACGCGTTGCTCGCTGGGTCGAAGTAAGACCGTGACCACCTCCCCAAGGTCAAGGACCAAGGTGCTCTGGCCGCAGCCCCGCTGGGCCTCCCCGTACCGGACACTGAGTCAGCTGTCGCCGGCCGAATGGGCGGGTAGGTTAGGCAGGTGGGGACCGCTGGTGCTCCCCGGAGCCGGTGGGAAACGCAGGTCTTCGAGAGAGGTTTGGGTCACTTCCAGACAGCACGTGTGATGTGCTTTTTTGATTCCTCTGAACTTCTCCGGCATCTCTTCATCTGTCCCTTTCCTGGCCTGAGGGCTGTAGGCACATCAGTCACCAAGAGTGCACTGATGCCACTCTGACGATGGCATGCTCTTTACACTTCATTCCAAAAAGAATTCTCGCCTACAATAATGTGAAGATACATGTACCGTTGGGTTGACAGGCATCCTGCTGGCTAAGAGCCAGCACTCTCAGGGGTGAATCCGGCATCACCATATCCTAACCACGTGCCCCGGGCAGTTCCCAGCCTGCCTGTGGGCATGAGAAAGTCTGCTCCGTAGGGATGACGTGAGAATGAGATGGGGCAAAGCGCCTCGCTGGGATGTGTTGAATAGAGACGCTAGGAAGACCTTACATTGTGTAAATTCCCTTGTTCTTTGCCACGGGGCAGCTTGAGGACTCCCTGTGTCCTGGCTGGCATTTTCAAGCCTGGTTGGCAATGTCCACGAAGTCGTGTGCGGATTTAAAATCATCGCTCTATTTTTTAACTTTGAAAAAGTGAATATTTCCTATGAATGGTGCAGGGTCAGAAATACTGAGATGTAGACCATAGAATCCATAACAAAGAGGCATGACCTGTGCTCTCAGTACGAATTGACAGTATTTAAAATACGAATCCATTGGTGATATAAATCTGATCAAATGTTTAAAATGGAAAGGATTTTTTAAATGTATGAAAATGGTCCCCGCCTCAACCTCTTTTCCCCATATAAACAGCTTTAACCACTGTGTGAGGACAGGTGAGATCACTGGGGAGGAACACAGTGCTCACGGAGGGGAGAGGGAGGAGGGAACTGGAGGAGTCAGCGTCGAACGGACTTTGCAAGTGAAACAGAAACACGGGACCCAGAAGGGAGAAGGCCAGCACCACCTGGGGCGCACAGCCCGCCTGTTCGGGGCTTGATAGGGCTGGTGTGAAAAACGTGTGTGACTGAGAGCCCAAAGCAAGGAGGGAGAGGCGTCCCCAGGTGGCCGGCCACACGGGCCTGACCGCGCTGTCACGCCTTCATGTTGATAAGACCGTGGCGGTGACTTCATACAGGAATGGAATTCTTGGGCCCATGTTGGGCTTTCCAGTTGGCCTTCGCTCACAGTTGATGCTGTCATTTCAGACCTTTTATCTGTTGATGGTTTCGTTAAGCTGGCTGAAGAAAGTTCTAAGCGCTTGGTCTCCGTGGAGATGCAGTGAAATGAGCTAGAGGTATAGATTGAAACTTCATTTGCAACATATTTTGCATTTTTTGAGGCCCATCTATAATTTTATTGTATAGATTCCCCCACACACACGCACACACACTAATATCTCATGTGTCAGAGCTAAGTTTAACTTTTCACCTTAAGTACGCGCCAGTGCTAAGTTATCTGAAGCAGAGCTGTAACCCCTGGAACTAAGTGGCAGGGGGAACGGAGAAGCTGGAGGCAGTTTCTCTGCCTGCCAGTCGCCCGCAGACTGTGCTGGCCCAGCCATCTGGGTGTGCGGAAATGCGGCGAAACACAGCCGGGGCCACCTGGCCCGTCTTCTCGAGCGCTGGGATGACACGTCGCTGCTGTCAGCCAGGGGCAGCTTCTCCTCTGCGTCTGTGGTGGTCTCTGCCGAGCTCATCCTGTGGCTCTCTGCCACCTCCCGTCCACACAGTCTGCTTCTGCGGGGACCATGGGCGCCGTGTCCATCCATTCACCACGCACCTGCGGAGTCCCTTCTCTGTGGCTGGGGCCGGGCCCGCTTCCGGGGACAGAGGGGTGCACAAAAGAGATGCGGTTCCCGCCGCGCAGAGCTCAAAGCCTCGTAGACGAGATGAGTCAGTCGCATGTGTCATTTGTCGTTACAGGTCGTGGTAAGTGCTAGCAAGGGAAACGGGAGGGATTTGAACAGGAACTGACTTAGATGGCGGTGAGCGGGCCGGGCTCAGGCCGTGCTTCCCTGCGCGCGTGAACTTGAAGCTGAGACTGGGTGAGGCAGGAGCCGCAGAGTGTACAATTGACACGTGTTAACGAGCCAAGTTCAGACTTTGTACTCCTCAGCTTTTCTGGGCTGTTCTAGAAACATGGCCTTTGTTTGGATGGCTGGTCCATATGTCGTCACAGCTACCTCTAGCCTGGCCTTTGGGTCTGATTTCTCCTCACTGTGCTCAGTGTCCTGTGCGGGGACCTGTGGGGGGCTCAGCAGGCCCTGGAATGTTCTCACCTAAGTGTGGTCTGTGATCGGCCCGTCTGCTCACCCCCTGTACCCCCACCCCACGTGCATGGCCAGTTAGAAGCTTCCGTATGAGGTTCCACCCCTCCATCCAGACCCAGAGTGAGTGCCGCTGTGACATCCGAACGTGTGTAAGAAGCATTTACGAAGAGTGTGAGCTGTGATGCCATTCACATCTGAATTCAGATTGTGTCTGGGATACAGGTGTGTGTCTCAGTCAGGTTAGTTGGTCTCTGCAGACCTCAGTGTCATTATCTGTATAAAATAATTATCGTCGTGAGGATTAGAGAGAATGTGTGCCAAGGGCCTGGTACGTGGTTGGCATTTGGTGAAAGCAACTACACCGGGTGAGCTAGGGAGGAAAAGGGTGGCTCGTGCTAACACTGGACCCCAAATAGCTGGGCGGTGGGGACAGCGCGCACACACGTTCTTCGCCTCCTGTGTGACTGTGCCGTGCTCTGATGGCAGGCGGAGGACAAGGCCGACGTGCTGAGTAAGGAGCTCCTGTTGACCAAACAGAGGCTGGTGGAGACGGAGGACGAGAAGAGGAAGCAGGAGGAGGAGACAGCTCAGGTAAAAGGCCTTGGCGGGCTTCTCCTTACATGGGTACACGATGTCGAGGGCCCTGCTGCCCTCCGTGCGGGTGGCATTGCGTCCCGACACGTCCTTGGAAGGCGTTGGAAGAGGAGGCGGCATTCCTGCCCTCACTGAGGTGTCCAGCAGGAGTGTTAGTTTTCTCTGAGCTTAGTAACTTGGGATGACGGTCCTAGCGCTTTGTCAGAGCGGCACACTGCGTGTCGTGTCTCCAAGATAACTGACCTTGCTGAAGCCGTTAGCGAGCACCGTCAGGCTGAAGCCACAGATGCATGTGTTGGGGGTTGCCTCTGTTACGCCTGATTGTCCCGATTCACCCCTGGGAAGAAGCAGCACCGGCGTTCCCGTCAGGGATGGAAGGGACTCTTTGGGAACAGCCTAGAATCAGCGCTCCGCATCCTCCGTGAGGCTAGTTTGCTGGGAGACGCCATCACAGAGCCCTGAATGGGTGACGAGGGCGTCCCCTCCCGGGAGGTGACGCTGCTGGCTCTGCTGAGGAGGAGCGGGCGGCTTCCCCCATGTGCTCCTTCTCTGCCAGACCCCGCCAGGCACGAGTAACTCATTCATTTTAATGAGTTTTATTCTGAGGCATCAATAATACTAAATATAACACGGAACGCAAAGCCTTTCAAAGACCTCCATCCAAGCAGAGAAAGTTCCAGTAGACTTACTAAGGAAGAGATGTATCATTTATTTAGCACCTTCCAGGGTCTATAAAAAACTTTTCCACGATGTTTTTTTTTTTTTCCCCAAAATGATAAAATGATTTTTGGCATTTACTGTGGACCAGGATTTTTTTTTTTAACGTACTCAAAATTTTTCAGGGGCTGATTATGCAGTTTGATCTAGACCCTTTGATGGGTTTTGTTTTACAGTTTATTTCCTGCCTTTTGGGGGCTCACTTTAGTATCTCAGGTAAAGAATGAACCTATTGGCAAAGGAATATAACCCATGCTTCTTCCCTGTGTGTGTGTGTGTGTGTGTGTGTGTGTGTGTCCTATTTTAATCGCTCTGGTACCCTTGTGACATTCGTTAGATGAGGAAACTACAGCTTAGAGAATGAAGTGACACTTGCTCAAAGCCTTTGAACCACCTGAGTCTGTCTTGAACTCAATGGGGCCTGTCACAGGAGGAAAGAAGATGACGGTTTATGTCCTAAGTCAGATTAATTTACCAATTAAGTTTGAATCAGTATAACCAACCAATTATTCTAAAATGTTTAGAATGTAGCAAATATGAAGAAATTTAGAAATCTTCTGATGATGGATTAGAAGAAACTGTACCAACGTGTGAATGAACAAGTATAGATTATACCCCTTTCGTAATTTGGGATGCTGCAATGCAGAATTCATCGGTTTATTCCGATTATGTGCTTAAAGATTAACCAGAGTTGTTCTTTTAGTGTTTTTGTTGGTCGACAACCTGGAAGAATCGAGTTCTCTCCCCTCATTCTGGTGGCTCCTCCCCCTTCCCTGTGCCTAGAATTCTAGAGCTGCCAGGCTGCAAAAGTAACCGGCTCTCAGTTCAGCATTCATGACTTGGTATTTCTGTGACGACGACCAGTACCAGCGTGATGTGTCACCTTGGCTCCATCTACAGTCACCGTTTCTCAGCCCTGAATCTCCTGGCTTCGGGAACGCTCATCTCTCTCCATCTTTCTTTGACTCTGTCCCAAAGCCGCGTTTCTGCCTTCAGAGAGGAGGCAGAGCGGTGGCCAGGGGCTGTGCATAGCAAGGCCCGAAATGTTTTTCTCGGTAGTTTATGATACAGTGTCAGGGCTCCCTGCAACGTCAACTCTCAGAGGCATAGAGGTAGCTTCTGAGTGGACACTCATAATAGATTGACAAAGTAAGCAGTAAGCGTCAGCACTTTTGGAACAGGATTGCTCAGATGTCTTACGTAGGACAGGAAGGAGAGAAAGATCTCTGTATCTCTGGAGACGATTAGATTTTTCAGATGATCAAGATGCAGCTTCAGGGAGGAGAATTTCTACAGTTACGGTGTTGACCCTTGTTGGCTGTGATTCAGGCAGACCTGAATCTTGATGTTTGTAGACATGTATTGTTAGGATTCTGAGTCTTGATGTTTCTCATTCTCACCATAGCTGAAAGAGGTCTTCAGGAAACAGCTGGAGAAGGCCGAATATGAGATCAAGAAGACCACCGCTATCATTGCTGAGTATAAACAGGTACCGTGCTGCTGTGGATGTCGTCGCTGTGAACGGAATTATTGTGGTTTTTCCTCAGGGGAAAATATCTTGTTTCTAGAGTACCCGGAACAATGATTGCACTGCATTCCTTAAATTCGGTGGCTTATTTTCTCCTCTGACACAGACAGTGGTCGGACATGCGTGCTGATCACACGTGAGGTTTATTCGAAGAAGACAATCTGTTGTTTGTTTACAATGCTTGATGGAGTTCGAGGAACAAGACACCCCATTATTACCGTGGGAACCCGGTCACTGCCCTGCTCAGAAGCTCATTTTCTGTACATCACACTGGTAGCATCTGCCTCTTTGCCAGGGACCAGAGTGTAGCAATTATGTTAACTGGCAACAGCTCGGGGATCTCTCTATCCTTTGGGGTCACAGCGTAGAATGTGGGAACTCGTTTTCCCACGTGGCCATGCGGCCTTGTAACAGGGAGATAACACCTGCGCATCAGTAAGAGGAGAGGGAATTTATTGCATATGGATATGAGGACACCGCTCCTGGAGAAGGGGTGGTTGGAGCCGTGCTTTGCAGAGGCCAGGTGGGACATGGGGATGTGGGGATGGATGAGCGGGGAGGGAGATGGTGGGAAGGGGACCCACACATGCAGCGGCGTGGAGTAGAGCAGTGAACAGGAAAAGTTTTATTTGGCGTGAGTTTCCAGTACGGAAGAGAAGCACAGGTGGGCTGGGGCCCAGTTCCAGGCACGTCTTCAGGGACTGGCCGAGGCGTTCGGACTTAATTCTGTTTGTAGCAGGAAAGTGGCCTAGTCTGGGGACGCGTTATTGGCTCTGGCCCAGTGACAAATGGAATGGAGTTGGAGGTCCAAGGGAAAGACACAGGAGCAGTAAGAGGCTAACAGCAGAGTCCAGATGAGAACGAGTAGGGCCCGCACTAAAATAAGCAGTGATGAAAGCAGACGAGGCAGATATGGTAGTCATTTTTTGCTAGAACAAGGGAAAACATTGAAAGTGGTCCCGAGAGGCTGAATTTTGAGGTAAGCAGAAGAGGGGATGGTTAGACATTAACCAATACAAGGAACATGAAAGAAAGCCCATGTGCCAGGGAACTTGTCATCACTGCGAAGGCTTTTATTTTTTGTCACCACGTTGGGCCCTGGGTGCCGCCATATGCAGCACTCTTCAGATAGCGATCCGTGGGACTGTTCTTGAATATCATCTGGCAAGCACTTCAAGGCAACAGACGCATCTGTTTGAAGATGATTAGACATAAAACAAGATCTAAATGCATCCTGTACTTGGACTTGGCTAGTACTGGCTGCGTTTCAGAATGTTTGGGTTTATTTTAAAGGGTTATATGTTTGCCTCAATTACTAGGGAGATCATCCCTTTTTACCATCGGCTGACACAGGCCTGCTTCCAGTTTCCAGGGCTGGATCTGGAGACATGGACGTGGAGCTCAGAGAGCAGGCCCCGCTCTCTAGAACTCGTTTTGAGTAGACGGGGATTTTTAAAATGTCTGTTTTGATGCTAGAGGTAGACCTTTTATATTTTTAATCTAAATTACACTTTAAAATTTGACATCCCCTAGCACTTTTATTTTGTTTCTCAAAAATAAAATATTTGTATTTCACGCAAGTTTAACGAGATCAAGTTCAACAAGTGTCAAACTTCCAGTATTTTTTTTAACTTTTTTTGATTTTTTTTATTTTTTTGGCTTTGAAAGTGCTTATTCTCCCCATTCTAGCACTCGTTAGTTAGCCCCTTACGTCAGCATCGGTAATGTTGAGATTTCATTGAACGCGCGCTTGTCAGCCAGGTGCTGTGCTAAACCCTTTGCATACGTGTTTCCCCATTGATTATCACAGCGCGGCACTTTTTGGTCGTGAGAAATAGAAGCTTAGAATCTGCCCGTGAACACGGAGCTGGAAAGTAGAGCCTGATGTCCTGGCTTTTCATTTTATGCTGTGCTGCCAAACCACTCGATAAGAGTGTTAGTCTTTATTACCCGCTGGCCGTTTGACCTGGGTTTTACTCACTCTGCCACTTTTTAAGGAAACTTTTGCCATTGAAAACAGACTCAATCTGTGACTGTAGACAGGAGACATTTCCGGTTCACAAATCTTTTCATCAGATTCCCAGAGTAGTAGTTACTCAGCAAAGATTCTGTAGATGGTGCCACAAGTGAGGGCAGAATTCACCGGAACCAAGCATGAAGGCCGGTGACGGGAAGAAGTCAAATCTACCCCATGCGTTTCTCTACGAATTAAGATCAAGATGTGCTTTATACATGGGACACTCCCAGGCTTTCTGCTGGCGTTTGTAGTGTACTCATGTGCCAAATTTCTTCTAGCATCAGAGGTGTGGGTAATACATGAGTTGACAAACAGTCTGCAAGAGTCATATTCTATCTTCCAGTAAAGAAACTCTTTTTCCCCCCTTAGATCTGTTCCCAGTTAAGCACCAGACTGGAGAAGCAGCAAACAGCCAGCAAGGAGGAGCTGGAAGTGGTAAAGGTGAGGAGAGTGAAATAGTTCTGTGATAAAATTTCTTCCCAATTCACAGTTGTGAGCACCGGATAGGAAGATCCCACAGCAGGCCACCTCGTAGGCGTCACACCCGCCCCCTTGTTTGTTCTATAGCAGCAGCCCCCAGCCTTCGTGCTCCTATGAGAATCTAATGCCCCATGATCTGAGGCGAGGCTGAGGCGGTGATGCTGGCGCTGGGGAGCGGCTGCAGATACAGAGGAAGCTTTGCTCACTGGTCCGCCGCTTACCTCCTGATGTGTGGCCCGTTTCTGACAGGTCACCGACCGGTACCAGTCCATGGCGTGGGGTTTGGACCCCTGTTCTAAAAGATTTAGAAATCATGGAGAATAGTACCTTTCTTCTGACTGAGGTGTGATCCTCTTCCCTGCCAGCTGAAAGGTTATGTTCTCATAAATCTTACGGGCTGTCAGAGGCAGGTCGTAGGATTTGAGCATTGTCACAAGAGGCCCCGAGCGTTCTTGGATGCTGGGACCCCTCAGCGGCCTACATCCCAGCCGGGCTTGAATCAGCCTTTGGTGTGTGGCCTGGCAGGACTGTCCCTCGCTCTCTTGGACACTGAATGCCACGGGCGATCTGGGATTTGGACAGTGAACACCACGAGCAACCTAGGGCTCGGCTGGAAAACACGTGTTGGGTAGCTGAGTTTTCCAGCAATTTTTTTAGAGATTTATTTTTAAAGAGAACTTGTAGCACTTATTTATGTGCTGCCCCCTGGTGGTAATAATTGATTATTTGAAACCAGCAATTGCTTATTCTATAGAAACAACAGCAAAAACCAAATAGATTGGTATTCTTAAGAAGCAGTGTTGGCACAGCCAAGTCTCAGGACCAGTGTCCAGAAACCTGACATAATTCTGTTTGAATAGATTGAGGTTTAAAACTAGTAAATAAATGCATTCGAGGCACTTTAGCTTATCATTTAGCACGGGCAAGAGTGATGAGCCTCACGACGCTGCCATAGGCCCACGTGCTGAAGTGCTAGGGAGTGGGAGAGACTGCAGGTTCCCGCCCAACCTCCATCTCTCCTTCTCCCTTAGTAGCAGAATCCTGATGTCATCTGGGCTGGAAACATTCTAGTTCAAAGGTGCTATTTCCTGGACTCCCTTGAGGCTAGGTGTAGCAGTGAGACTCAGTTCTGGTATGTAAGCCTAAGAGGGGTCCACACTCTTAGACTACTTCTAAGAAGACTACTTAGAGAGCTCACCCAGTTGTAAGGAGGTGGGTGGGCCCTCAGATCCTTGCATCTCTTCCTGGCCTATAATTCTACCACGGAATGCTATGGTTGTAGACATACTGAGCTCGCTGTAACAGTAACACATCAAAATAGAAATAATACCTTTTCATTCTAAACTACTTATGGAGATGTTTTAAGAAAACGATGGCATCATCGTCCTGAGAAGAGCTGCTTCATTCGGTGCTGATTGTGCTCTGATGGGCGATCCAGGCCTGGGTTACTTTCATTACCTTGGACATTCATGGTCATCTTTGCTTAAAGCGGAACAAAAGGACATATGCTTTATTTGTTGCAAAGGTATATTTAGGTTGATCCTCATGACCTCAGTTACTTAAACTGAGTTTCTTTGTCGGTAAAATGGGGGTGATGATAGTGCCTGGTCACACAGTTGCTCTAGGGCCAAATGATGAGATGCTACGTGCAGATGCCTGCACGCCAAGCGTAATGGATGAGACTTGGCATCTAGCAAGAGCAGTGGCAGTACAGAATTCCTAGAACAGGTTTCAAAGAGATGCTAGAACATTGTCTATTCCCAGAGTGTCTCCAGAGATGCTTTAAGGAAAAGGAGCACCCATCGGGGATAGTTGGGTTTTGTGTTGACTGTAACCATTTTGGTTATAACACAAGAAGAACAATTTCTTTTAGAAATAGGCCTGCATTTGATGTGAACAAGCAGCATCTAAATAAAAATCAAATCGTATATTGTTCCAGGAAATGATTTATGCTGTGGAATACAGTTTGATGTTATTTCTATTGGCTATTTCAGGGTAAAATAATGGCGTGTAAACACTGCAGTGACATTTTCAGCAAGGAGGGCACTTTGAAACCAGCAGCCGTCAACAGAGAGGACCAGGGAGTTGAGTCGGACGATGAGAAGGACTCGCTGAAGAAGCAGCTGAGGGAGATGGAGCTGGAATTGGCACAGACCAAGCTGCAGCTGGTGGAGGCCAAGTGTAAAATCCAGGTTGGTGACTTGATTAAAGGTCAAGAGGAAATGAAGGGAATGGTCTGGGACAGTCCAGGCCTTTGGCACGTGTGTATCTACCGACCTGGCCCGGAATCATAGCTGTTCCTGTGTATGATGAATACAGTTTCTGGCCACCAACGTGCCCTGCGTAGTCACGTTACCGTCATTATTTTTAAACGCTGTTATAAACGAACATAGGTGAAAGTGAAATGTTAATCGTTACAATATGTCTTGGGAGGACTCAAGCGTAAGCCTTTTTGGTTCATCCCGAGACTTTTTTTTGCTGAGGTCCTCTCGGTGAACTTGGTCACGTTGGTAGCTGATCCTGGGAAAGGGAAGGCCCAGCCCCCTTGGTTATCCCTCCCTGAGGGCTGGACATGGCCGACACCCACTCTTTTCTTTGGAGCATCTTTTCATTGTTACCTGATTCTGCCAAATCTATTTCCCCATAATCTCATTTCATAATTAGAAAAACAGCCCTGGCCTCTCATGGACGGTTCCCCGTTGCCCGGTGATCCTTACCCGCTGCTGTGTCCTGCCGTGGCGCCAGCCTGGCCACACTACTAAATTGCAGGGGGTGGAAAAAAAAAGATAAAATGAGGTTTCATCTCCCTGTTCAGAAAAGGCACAGGTTCTGGTTCTTAGCAGTAACTTTCAGCGCTAAAGCCTTTTTCTTGCATTCAGAAGCCAATCGACTGTCCCCTGGGCTTTGCGGGAGGAAGACTATGGCTGTGTAGACCTGGGGAGTCCAAAAAGCCATACTTGGACTCCTCTGGCAGAGAGAAAACACTTATAAAACTCAGGTAATTTTCTTTCTTTAATTAGGAACTTGAACATCAGAGAGGGGCCCTCATGAATGAAATCCAAGCTGCAAAAAACTCTTGGTTTAGCAAAACCCTGAACTCTATCAAAACGGCCACGGGCACCCAGCCCCTGCAGCCGCCACAGGCCACCCCGCCACCCAAGGAGAGCACATAGTTCCAGCCTCACCCCAGCACAAGAGCACAACGATCAAAGCGACGGAAACCCAGGAGACCTCTCCCTGGCGTCCCTTTACAGGGGGCCAGAGAGCTCGCCAGGCCTTTCCGTGGCTCTCTTTCCTGTGTGACACTCCTCAGAGGGATGGCAGTGAAACTGCCCTGATTTACGTCGGATGCCTGTTTCCAAGCTTCTTCCTGGAAGGCCACGTTCAGATGCATCATAGTATGAAACCCTATTTTCTATGCCTGACGTTTAGTTGGAATTGAGTAATTCAAAACTAAATGCTTTTTATTTAGAACTAAGTATTCACAATTATTTTTATCTTTTGTAAAAATGGAGATGTCTTTTATTCCAAGGTCAAAGTGATATAGGAAGATCTTTGTCACAGGAAAAAAAAGTTGAAACCTAAACCTCTTAACTTTTCAGGATTTATTCCGATAAAGCACACTGTGGGCCAGTCACGACCACTGTCACGTTTCCGCGTGAAAACAATTTCCTGGACAGAGATAATCCCGTTTGAAGGAAAGGGCAGACCTAGGACTGAACAGTCCCCAGAGAGACTTAGTGGATTTCATTTTCTGTTGGGGACATCTGGAACTGAAGTGCCAAGAACTGTGAGATAAGATAGGCTATTGAGAATACACACTAGATGGAGCGAACTGAGATTTTGACAAACGTAGGATGAAATAAATCACTTTGGCCCCGGTATTCTAATAGGTCCTTGTAAGAACTACGCTCGGGAATGGCAGGTTCCTAAGTGTGAATAAGTTAGTTCTGGCACATCTAAACTCAGATGTGGGTATCTCAAGTTGCAGCCTTAGGAAATCTTCAGCAGAAAGTCCTAGAAAGGCCCGGGTTCAGAGGGAGTCCAGAACCGGGGACAGAGCGTGTCATTCAATGTCGTCAGATGCTTGCTAAGGAAACACTAACACTACTGTTCAAGTTCTAGTAGGAAGCAGAGGTCAGCCTCACGCCATCTCAGTTTAATGTTGGGCAACTTTTCCTAATTCCCGTAGCTCCCCCAAATGCGCCCTTGGCACCCCTAGATGAAGAGATGCGAATGCGTCTGTAACATTTTTGATTGGATCGGAAACCTTTATAGAAAAACTTATCTTATGGAAAGGTAAAGAAAGCTAATGTTTAAAAGTTGATGGAAATATTTTTTTTTCAATTGTATTTAACATATCTCTATAAACAGTCCTTACAGGAAATTGTTTGGTAAGGGCAAAAAGAATTTTCCCATTTTCTAAGCTGTTTTGACGCCAACCCAACTACTGTCAGGTGTGTACAGTGACATTTGCTGACACTCATCCTTGGCTTCCTTGTTGCACATATTCTTCGTAAACGATCTTAAGCTCTGCGTTGCCAGAGTGATTCTCATCTGTGCCATCGAATTTAGTTGCAATCGAAACTAACACACTCTTGGAATTAAAACGCAAGAGCCATCTTGACTCCAGGAGCATGTACTTCAAGCTGCTCGTGTGGATCCTTCTCCTAAAATGATCATTAAACTCTAGAAAGTGAAGTCCCGCCATCAGCAAATGTTTAGATCCCATAAAACTGATAGGGTTGTCTGTTATCCTCTGTTACAGTCATCAGATAATATTCTTCTTATAGAATTTTTTTGGTCCCAACATCTTTCATCACAATATTCATTTCTTTATACCAAAAAAAAAAAAAAAAGAACAACCCAGCATTCCGAGTGTTTATGTTGATTTTAACATTCCTTGCATGGTGGTTTAGAAAAGTTATTTATTTATTTTTTTCAAGGGTTAAAATCAATGGCTAGAGAATTGTCTCTTGGTACTTGTTTCTGTAAAACATTCAGTATCATTCGTTAGCTTTGCTGGTACTTTACGCTTTCATTCCAAGAAGCCTTGTACAAGCTGCCTATCAGAGGGCTGGCTAAATTAAAGACATTCTTTTGTGTTTCGTGAGCCTCATGGTTCTGCTATATAGTATATTCTAGAGAGGGCCTACATTGCATAATTTTCCTTAAGTGGTAGTTGAGCGAGAAATAGCACGGCTCTAGCTCTAGTCCTTACCTGTTGACCTGGCTCAGTTTCATAGCCCTTTACAGTTTTTTCTTGAAACAAAATCACTACGTTTATATACATTCCAAACATTTACTAAATCTATCTTTTGCATTTCCTTTTAACTCTTTTAAAAGATGATCATGGGAAACTATAGACTTTTTTTTCTTTTCCAGTGTCATGTCATACTTGAGTATGTGTTTGTACTATAAGTCTAAACTTCCTCGCTGCAGTGCCTTTGGGTCAGTAGCAGCAGTAAAGATAGAAACTTCAAACTGTGGTATATGATAGGATTATTCATACAATATGTTAAAGTAGCATCATCCCAAACCACATGTCCTTCACTGGGTGTTGTTGAAAACTGCTAGTGTTAATTTCACTTATTTTGGAATATATTTGAGAATTGCTACTCTTCTCTTGACTTCTTTTAGAAGGAGATTTACCAGCCCAAATAGCCAGATTTTCAGATACCCTAGTGTTTTTCATCTTTTTCTAGGATACATTGTATAAAACATTCCTCCCAAAATCCAACGTTTGACAATATTCTGAAAAGTGATCATTTCTCTTTTCATTAAATTCTGCAGAATAAGGTAAAGGAATGGAATCCAACTTGATTATTCAGTTCATTAGCTTTTATATATTGAAAATCTTAGGTAATGAATTCCTTAAAGCTGAAAGAAACCACGCTGAGTTTCGCAGCGCACATGTATACTAGCTTCCCACATCCTGAGCCACCGCACAATTCGTTATATTTAGTTACTTACAATTTAATGCAAAGAAACAGTCAGTTACATAATGTCTGTATGACAAGTGCTCATCAGAAACGCTAGTAGAGTTGTCACATAGGCCTATGGCCTATCTTTCTGTACAGCCAATATGTCTTCCCCTCCCCAAGCTATTAAGTTAGCAGCTTCTTCTTCACTGGCTTTCTTACATTTCCATAGTAAAGTAGAACAGCAATCTTTGTACCGATGTTGGGAAATTTAATCATATTTATCTTACTTCCTTTCTTCAAAATTTTCATTCTTTTATACTGTGTGTTATTTATTTTTCTGAAAGCCCTATTCCATTTTCTGAAAATATTTTTCACTTAATAACTAGTGGCTTCATGTCTTAAAGTGCGAAAAACAAGAGAATACACAGTTTAGGGCACGAGAGATGAGAGATCCTTAAAAGGGTCAATTAGTGGCTGAGGATGAGAATGGCACGTGTAACTCATGTAAGGGGCTGAGTTTGCTTTTTCTTTAGCTGAAATCAGTCATCTAACTATTCTGCTAAGGCAGTTGTCCGATTTCAGGACCCCTTTAAGGGAAAAAGGAGCTTTTAGAAAATTAAATACCTTGTTTGTTTTATTTATCTCTGGGGGGAAAAACACTTTTAAATACTTAGCAAGACGATGGTTCTATTGTCTAATGTGCTCTTAAAAACACTCTGAAAAGCTCTGATTCTCTTGCTTCAGTTGCAAATAAATGAGAGAATGGACAAACTTTTGTTTGATTTGAATACTGTTGGATTTGTGTGTGCGCGATTGGTAGAATTTTATAAAGTATCCTTGCTGCTTTTGTATGCCCCAGTACCACGCACTTGAATACACACAGGGCAGTCGGACACAGAAGGACAGACAGCGTCTCAGTGGCCTGTGTTTCCCACCAGGGCACTACCTGATATAAAACTCTCTTGCCCTCTAGTTGCCATGCTGACGGGCACCTTGAACTAGAACTGCTCCAAAACATCCTTCCTTTCTCCTAGTGTCTTCCACACAATAAAAGCAAAGCCCTTTACCTTGGGAATTCACTTATCTTTCAGAAGCTACCAAAATGAACACTTCAGTGTGGGCTGCACCTCAATCAATGATCTTGAGTCGTAACGAGCAAAATGGATGTTTACGAGTAGCTTAGTGACTGCAGGTCACGTGTTCCCTTCTCAGCTTCTGTCTAAAAGACTACATGTCAAGCTCATCTCCAAATGAATTTGCCACCCGCTCTAAAAACATCAGCATGTCCCATTCTTCCCACCTCCATCATTTGTGGTCTTCTGAAATTTTGATCTGAGAAAAAAGAATCATTGAATAGGAAATGAGCACTTTAAGTTACTTTCCTTTTTCAGTGACTGTAAGTAATATGTAAAATCGTTTCCATTAAAATGTAATTGAATAACTCTATAAGTGGAATAAAATATAGGAAACTGAATTATAAGGCTATAAATGCATCAAGACTCTGGTGTCATGAAAGCACAAGAATAAAGCTGGAGATGGTCCCAGAATCCAAGATGTCCCAATAGCCTTTTACATCAGTTTCTCTATTTTTGGTATTTTGCATAATGTATGGATTCTTAGTTCAAATGAGGGAAACAAGTTTCTCAGTCAGCCCCTCTTCCTTTCTTTCAACTTCTGCCTTTCTCTTGCTGAGGAGGTAGTAGGAATTCTCTAGCATCTATTTTTATGAACTGTATAGATTTTGTCCACTTGTGTCTAATGGAAACAGGTTCTGGGATAAACAGGTTGATTAGCCCAAACAGTGCTGATCGCCTGCAAAAGGAACCGAGCAGCCGCTCTTCTCTAGAAACACTGACCAATTAGATGTTTCCATAAGTCCATGTATTATGTATAGTACACTCTGTAAATGTAAATGTAATGCTTGTTAAGGAAAGTGCAATTTCTTGTACATTGTCCCAACAAATGTTTACTTTTATAATCGTTATGAACTTGAATTGGATTAGTATCTTGTTTTCACGTGTGAATGAAGCCTTGCGAACTAAACAGATGCAACAAAGACGATAACAAGGGGACCGCTTTTGTGAGCCGGTGGTGTTTTCGAGGCTTTGTGTTGCCCCTTTGGTCCCATTAAGCGGTAATAAACATTTGTTCTGAAGTACACGTATGTCTCCTTGATTTTATTCTGAACCGTCTGAACCCAGTGTTTATGTAACACTTGTTATTTGACACTAGACTCCAGTCGATTCGTATGGGAGCCTGCTCCAGGCTGTACCCTGACAAATGACACCCTGCACGACCGCTCTGCCAAGAGCCATTTTCCTCTCTACAGGGACTCCTCGTTTGCAAGTAACAGAAACGCTCTCAAGCGAGCTTAATAAGGCAGTTATTTAAAAGAAAATAATAGGGACATTTTTATCATAGATACCGAAGGCCAAACAGTTGGGTCTGAAGAGGTGTTGGGACAAGGGACGAGAGGCGCTGGTCTTGCCAGGTGACGTTTATCTGTTGCTGCATTGCTCCGAAAAGAAGCTTTTCCTGCTTTTAAGTGCACAATGTGTCCTCTTTTCAAGTGACAGCAGAGATAGACTGGCATCTCAGTGTCCCAATTCCCAAATCTTGCAGAAATCTGATTGGCTAATCCTGGATGGTGGCTGTGGCTAGTCTTTCAAGGTACAGCACAGTGGGTGATAACATATAACTCAAACAGAAAACTCCAGAGGCTCTTCTGGAAGTCAAGGCAAGGGGCAAAGAATCCTGATTTGCTTTTTGTTCTAATTTGCATTGTGTCCTGGGAGTCCATGGAACCTAAGTGAAAGCCAGGAGATGAGTCAGCTCCTATTAGAATTCAGCATGTATTAAAAATTATGCATCAGAGATAGTTTGTAGCCCAAACCCAGGCCATAGACATCTTTAGTTTGGCCCAGGTAGTATTTAAACTGAGAAATTTTTAAAAATAAAAGTCATTGTTCAGAAAATATCTACTTAATTTGGCAGGAGGTCATGAGTGGAACTCACTGTTCACTATTGATTTAAGGTCCTAGACTTGACGATTACATGTTAACTGGAAGATTTTTGTCCAGTAACGATGCACATCCTACTTTCCAGTGGAACAGGTAACTCCAAAGGTTCTACCAGTTTGAACCTAACTTTGCAACTTCACGCTAATATTCCATTATTAAATTGCCTGTAAGTACTCAGCTATGCAAACGTACTTCAGTATAGTTTTAACATATTACTGGTTCCCTCATGAACTAACAAATTGACTAAAATATTTGTCACATGTTCATTTTATAATTACATGAGTCTTGATTTCGCCTTTTTGAAATTATACTTTTAACAAAACTTGATTCCTGTCAAAGGCACACTCAGGGCCAAATCTTTGAATAGTTTACTTGCAAGGAAAGTTTGCAAGGAAGTTCAGGCTTACGTTCTTCCCTCCCTGACTTCCTGTGGGTGACAGCATCAACCTGTTCTGATAGGGCCCAGCCTGCCTGTCATCTTCCATTCCTGCCTGCCTGGCCTAGAAATTTTGGTCTTATTAGCCAGTTCACACAACTGTGTAGGTTTAATCTTTATTGTACTGTCTGTCTATCATCTATCACCTATTATCTTTCATCTATCTATCTACTGATTGAACACTAAAATAGGTAGTACCTCCCTAGGGTCACTTTAGAAAGAACTGAACAAAGTGAAGGAATGATCTAAATGATGCTCTGGAGGAAAAGCATTCCAGATGGAGAGAAAGCACAGAATACAGACTTGGAGGTGAGAGCAAGCTCAGCAGATTCAAGGAATGACCAAAATGCCAGGTCGAGGGACGAGAAGCGAGAGATGAATTCCACGAGATGACAGGAGACTCATAAAGGTCAGATAAGACCACGTAGAGCATACTAGGTCATGGAAAGAAGTTTGAACTTTATTCTAAGTTTTGAAGGAAGCTATTGGAGGTTTCTAAGCAAGGGATAGGATGATTTGAAAAGATTACTCTGGCTGCTGTGTGGGAAACTAATTGTAAAGACATAGTAGGGAATCAGAAAAAGAAGTTAAAAGGCTAAAAATCCAGACAAAGTAATGATGTCTTGGTTGTGGGTGGTAGCAGTGGAGGCTGTGAGAGTGGTTTGAGTCTCAACATATGTAGAAAATAAAGCCATCAAGATTTATTATAGGTCGAGCTGTAGAACCTGAAATTGAAGACAAGCTGAATTAGATGTACTTATTAGACACCCAAGCAGAGGCAGAGTCTGGAGCTCAGGGGAGTGATGGAAATGAAGACAGAGATTTGAAAGTCACTGGATAATAGAAAGTATTTGAAAATCTTGTGACTTTAGGCTATCTTGGGGGAGGAGTTGCCCCAGCTGCATAACCAAGCACATTTGAAAATCATTGCCTTAGGTCAAGCCTTTTTTTAGGTGGTGAAATGGGATATTTGTTCCTATTTAAGTACGTAAAGACTTTCAGTTGAACACTTTATAAAAACTAAGTTATACTAAGTTATAATTAACATACAATCAAATGCACAGATCTTAGGAGTTCAATTCTATGAATTTTGACAACTGTATGTATCAGTAAAATTTCTATCTTCAGAAAATTCCCTCCTGGGTCTACTGAAATATAACTTTTAGTTATGTATAAGGTGCAAAAGAAACTACACAAATATAAGCTTACAGCTCAGTGAAATCGCTACAAAGTGAACACACCTGTAACTATCCAAATCAAGAAAAAGAACAGTATCTGAACCTCAAAAGCCCCCTCGTGGCTCCTTTCAGTCACTGTCCTCCCCACCCAAGGAAAGATCATCCTGATTTTTAACACCACAGGCTGATTTGTTGTTGTTTTTAGAGAACATTTAGGTGGAACCAAACGATATGAACCTTTCTGTGTCTGGCATCTTTTCCTTAACGCCATGTTCTTGAGATTCATGCATGCTGGGTGCAGCAATTTGTCCGTTTTTGTACTGTACTTCTGATCCTTTGCGATAAGGGTCCACGTGCATTTTTCTAACAGCCTTTTCCTTCTGACTTGCTGATTCTAATCACTACCTTGAGCGATCCATAAAGCTGAATGAGTGCGGGCTACTTAACTTCTCAGGGGTACTGTATATGTTCCCAACTGTTCTGCAGACGTTTTGAACCTGTCCGAGGCTACAATACAGGAAGCGTGGGTTTCTCAGGGCCTTACTGAACGGTGCTGCTGGAGCCATCAGAGCACAGTGCAGCTCCAGGAAAACAGCCCACGTTTTCTGATGGCCAATAAGCTGACTCGGATCCAACCGCGGGCGCGACTGGAGAGTGGCAGAATGTCGGTGAACGGCCGAAGGCACGAAGGAAGTGCTTTCACGTACCACGAGGTACAGGGGACCGCAACTGCGGTCATAATGTTGCACCTGCTACTAGCAACCTCAAACGCCGGCAGCCCACTGGGTGCCGTCACGTGGCCAGCGCAACCGCGCCTCCTACGCTGTCCGTGATGACGTCACCACGCCGCAGACACTAAACGGTGGTGATGTCAATAGACTCTAGCCAGAGCCCACTGAATGTCAAAGTTCCCTTCGGACTCCTCCATACTTAGCGTCCTCGTTTTTCCCCATTTTAACATAAAGAGGCTGCCTCTTCTCTTTTCTGTCCTTTTCTCGCGAGGTTCACAGAACAGCCCTAGAACAAGATGGCTGCCTAGTTGACTCAGTGTCCTAGAGCGGCCGGAAGCAGCCGACTCTAGTTAACTTCCGATTTGGACCCCAAAAGCCTTACGTCATTTCCGGGGTTGGGATAAAGAACGCGAAGGCAGCGGTTCCGAGCTGCGACTGCGCAGCCGGGACACATGAGGTCAAAGTGTAGTCGTACCGCTGCCCCGGCGGAGAGGAAGAGGCGTTACCGTCCTCGAACCGCGGGTTCGCTCGCGAGAGTTGAGAGTGGCTGGGCATCGGGCCAGCGGGGCGGGGCCGAGCGAGGCGGGCGGGGCTTGGGGGCCGCGGCGCCGAACTCGCGAAGGTTCCAGAGGCGCCGCGTGCGGTAGGCGGGCCGCGGGCGCGCGCAGGTCGGCTGTTCGCACTGGCTGCGGGCGCTGCGCTCGGTGCGGCGTTTCCTGTCTCTCCTCCTGCGGGGCTGCTGCTCCGGCCTTGCCTCACCCGGCCCGACCATGGCTTCAGCGGTGGAGGAGGTAAGGGCTCCCGCCTCCGCGTCCTCAGTCGGCCTCGCTGTCCGCGCGTCGCCCGCCCCCAGCGCCCCGTCTTCGGAGCCGAGCGCGCTGCGGCCGCGGGTCCCCGCGCGTCCCCGGCCTCCGCCCCGCCCACCTGCGGCGACCCCGGGCGCTGGCCGCGCCGGCCTCCGGGCCTCGGTTTCCGCGGGAAAGTTGCGGGCGCCGGCGCCCCAGAGCCCGGCCCGCGGTCCCTCCGCGGCCAGGGGCGGGCGAGCGGCGGGTCGCGATTCTGGGCTGCACCGGGGGCCGTTGGGGACCCGGGCCAGCTGGTCGCCTTCAGGTTCACCTCTGGCCGCCGCCGCGCCCGTCATGTTAGCCCGGGGACGCGGACCTTCGTTAGGCTCCAGCCGATTGCGAAAATAGGGGGTCATTTCATGGGAACGAGGAACAGCCTCTCTCTGGAGCTCTGCAAACTCTGGGCAGGGCCGGCTTAACTTTCATGGAGCCCTAGCTTGGCCGTTGCTAAATGGGAATGATGATACTTGCATTATTTTTCCTGCCCTGGGTAGGATGTCTGTGCATAATACTGTTACTCACAGTAAGGTGTTGGGTACCTATTACCGAGATTTGTTTCCTGGAAATCTCTTTCTCAGTATGAGCAAGAATCTCAAATTTGACTTTATTTTCCAGTCTAAGCATCTGCTTTAAGTGAAGAAAATGTGTATGTATTTAAGGATTGTTCTGGATAACTTGCCATAGGTTTGTGTCGTGCGTTAAAGGAAGGCCTTGGGGTACCATGTGCCCTGAGGAAAGAATCTCTGAAGCGACTTATAGTCATGACATCCGGATAGCTCAGTATTAAACGTCTTCAAAATAAAGGACTTTCTCAATTGAGGAACTTAGAAATTAACATTTTGGGAGAATTTAGGGTTATCTTTCTGTTTTGAGATAAAATTCATTGTTTTTAACCATTTTTAAGTGTACAGTTCAGTGCATTTTCGTATATTTGTAGTGTTGTGCAACCATTACCACTCATTCCAGAATGCTCATCACCCTCAAAAGACACCCATTCGGTGTCCATTAAACACTCGCTCCCCATTCCCACTCCCCCCAGCAAACACTAATCTACTTTCTGTCTGTGGCCCTTTGCTTTTTGGCTTCTTTCGCTTAGCAGATGTTTTCAGGTTCATCTATGGTATAGCTTGTATTTTTATGGCCGAATAATTTTCCATTGTATGGATATACCACATTTTGTTGATCAAGTCATCAGGACATTTGGATTATTTACACTTTCTGGCCATTATGAACAATGCTGCTGCTGTGAATACTTGTGTACAGCTTTTTCTGTGGACAATTCTCTGGAGTATATACACCTAGGAGTGGAATTGCAGGGTCATATGGTAACTATGAGAAACTGCTAAACTTTCCAAAGTGGCTGCACCATTTTGTTCCCACAAACAGGATCTGAAGGTTCAGATTTCTGTACATCCTCCTCTTCACTTATTTTCTGGGTGTTTTGTTGTTGTTGTTGATGTGAGCCTTCCTAGTGGGTGTGAAGTAGTATCTCGTTGTGGTTCTGATTTGCGTTTCCTTACTGACTAATGAAGCTGCATCTTTGCTTGGTGGCCATTTGTATGCCCATTTTGGGGCACTTTGATTTTAATGCCTCCTGAGTGAAGAATTTGGAATTAGATGAGAAGATAAAGCCTGAATATGTTTATGGGTGAGGATGAAAGGGATATGTGATTTGGCATAAGGAAAACAAATGAATGCCAAGATAAGTTATATGAAAAACTGCTGTATTTAAGATATCTCAAAAGTGCCTGTGCAGGAAAAACACCACAAAGGGATTGATTTCACTGGTTTTGTGTTTGCAGGTAACAGCATTGAGGAGTACCTAAACAGTGCCTGCCCTGTCTAGGTTGCTTCAGACTTGAGATACCGTAGGCTTGTAGTACTTGAGAGCCAAAACTGGCTGTGAAGAGGGCCTGGGAATCCCTTAGTTCTCAGAGTTCTTTGTTAAAAAGGATTCCTGTTCCAGTCAAGAAGTAAAACCTCTTGTTTAGACTTGATACTTTTCTTTGAAACTAAATCTTTACTGTAGGAACAAATGTAATTTTACATTTCAGTGTTTTTATCATGTTGGTATTAGAATCAGTGGTAATTTTTTAAATCTTTATAATAAAAATTGCTATGAACTAAAAAGCACCGTGGTTCTCTGCTACAGAGATGAGTTTGCAATTTTCTGTCTTAGTAATGCGAGTTGGGAGGGGGTGAGAGTATGGACTGCAGAGTGGGCACAGTTTAGTTTTTTACCAGGTTATCAGTTACAGATGGTAAGCAAGGGCATCGGATTTGAATGAGATAACAAAAGACCTGAGTAAAATTATTGCCTTTTAAAAGACTTAAGAAACAAAGACTTTGAAACTCTGTACTTCGGTTATACTGAGTTATCAAGCATTTAAAGGTTTTTATGTTGCTCCTCTTATGTGATCTCAGGCTATAATGTAAGTATCTCTCTGTCAAATTGCTAGAATGAGGACAGAATGTAAAATTATTTTAAGAAAAATGAATTCCTTTCCATTTGCAATATGTCAGGATAAGTGAAGGAAATTTTCTAGCCTGTTAATTTTCTTACAGTGTCTTTACCTCTTGAACTTCATAAAATGTTGGCTCTACTTCTAGAAAGTAAAAGTGGACTTCAGGAGGGGAAGTCCTGGCACGAGGAAGGAACAGGTGGCTTTTTCAGTGATCCAAGAGTATGTTGGGGTGTCTGCCCAGATTTTTTTCTTTCCACTGTGAAACCAAGTCCCAGACTTTTGACTGTAAGAGTAAACCCCGAGCTTCAGAATAAGACTTTTACTTAGAGGCAGACATATGTCTTTTTATATCTTTTGTCTTAAAAATTCAAACTTTTTAAAGTGTAACATTTGGGTACTTGGTATAGGAAGATCAGTGAGGAATAATCACTGACAGAGTAAATTACTCAGTAAAGTTGCTGTTGGATTTCACCACACTCATCATGTAGTTACTAACCTTTTTTAAGATCTTAAAAATTCCTAAAATCTGATGACTAGGATTGGCTATTATGAGAAAATTTATAAATTCCTTTTAAAAAAATTTTTTCATCTGTGTTTATACATCACAAAAATATCTCGTATATAAAGTGTTCTACAGCAAAGGCAAGTAACAGTCTACTGAACTGGAAAATTTAGGCCTGATTACCTATTATTACTTTGAAATAGTTAAATTTTCCTTAAAAAAAAAAAAAAAGGAAGCTTGAGTTACTTACTTACAATTCAATAGAAGAAAGAATCCAGGTTGCAGCCTAACCCTAGAACATTTAAATAAACCTCTTAATTCTTAGATTTTATATCAGTAAGTGAAAGGACCAATAGGCACAACATCAAACTATTATCTTGTTTATCATACCTAACTTATCTTTTAACACAGCTACAGAAAGATCTAGAAGAGGTGAAGGTGCTTCTGGAAAAGACCACTAGAAAGAGAGTACGTGATGCCCTTACAAGTGAAAAATCCAAGATTGAGACAGAAATCAAGAACAAAATGCAGCAGAAATCACAGAAGAAAGCAGAACCTGACAATGAAAAGCCAGCTGCTGTGGTCGCTCCCATTACAACAGGATATACAGTGAAAATCAGCAACTACGGTATGGCCTGTCCCCTCCATCCAGCTCTCTCTCTGCCTCTGGCTAACCTGTTCCTCAGCAGTGGCCAGTTAACAGACTTAAAAATAGTTTTGAGTGTTTTTAGTAGTTTGAGAGAGAGGACCTCTCTCTCACTTAATTGGATCCTTTTTAAGAGATGAGACAGGAAAGAATACATTCTAGAGGCTATTGACGTGAGCAAAATGTGTAGTGTCGTGATGAGTAGCAACAAGAAGGAGCCTATTCTGAAATAGCTTTTTGTTTTATTTTTCATCCTGTTTTGTGTTTCACTTTGCCATACAACCACCAACATTCACTGAGGAATTCAAGAAACATGTTTGTGTGCCTGATATGTGCCACTGTTGCGCTTGGACTTGTGAATGCATAACAGTGACCAGGACCCAATCCCTGCTCATGGTGTGCTTGGGACACAGATGTAACTAATGCCATAACAGTTTATCAGTACCATTTCCCTTCATAGCTTGTAAACATTGTGGTTTGGGAAGTAGTGCAGCTCAGATCTGAGTGATGAGCCCTTACAAGGGTAGGGACAGTCTTAACATTTCATTTTGCTCACAATATCTAGCACATAGTTAGTACTTAATAAATATGTGCTTAACTGAACTGAATAGAAATTTATAAATATTACGAGAATATACCTGATGAATTAGAAGAGATAGTTTGAGTTTGAAGAGTGAGTTCACCAGATGTGAAAAAAGGAAAAGAATCACATAAGCAAAGGACATGAATAAAGACATGGAAAGCGTGTATTTTGGAAAGCAACGTGTGTGTCATGCTTCAGAGGTACACTGTAATCCTATAGGAGTTATGCTGTGTACTTAGTTGATACAGGACACTGGTCTGAAGGTGGTAGGATTATGGCCTATCAACCGGGAACCTAGATTTGTGTTTAGGGAGAAACTTAGCCAAGTGGAGGATGGATTGAATGGATGAGAAGCAACTAGATAAGGTTCTGCAGAACTCTGTAGGCTTTCATTTTTTGGGTTAACACTACATTTTATTCTATAGGATTAAGGAAGTGTCAGGGATATATATATAGACAATATATATGTTTTTATACAGTGTGCTTTTTATGTGTTGACAAGATTCATCTAAGTTAGAGACTAAATAGTCTGATAATATATACTGAAATGGTATTTAGTAGATATTGGGAGGTTAGTTAAATTAGCAGATCTGGATGAATTGGACTTTTTATATTCTTCCTCGTCAGAGAAGCAAATTGAAGCTAGGATTGGTTGTTTGTTAAACTGCTTAGAGAAGTAGAAATGATGATGGAATCAGACAATACCGATATTTAACCCAGGTTAGTGGAAGATTACTAATATGCAGGTACAGGACAAAATCCACAGAAAGGGGAAATGAAGTGTAACTGAAGAAGTATCTAACAATCACATTCCTTATTCTAAGGAATGAAAAGAACATGAGCTTTGTGTTCACAAAACCTGGATTTGAATCCAGGTTCTGCCACTAGCTAGCTGGATGCCTAACTTTGGATAGATAACTGCTTTAAAGCTCAATTTCTCCATCTAGAAAAAATTTCTTATATTTTAACTTTTGTCATGTTTCTATTACTAGATTTTCATTTTACCGAGTTATATCATAAGCCATATGCATTTGCTGTTCTAGAGGTAGTATCAGACTTATGTGCCATTTTTTGTTTCTGTCACTAGGATGGGACCAGTCAGATAAGTTTGTGAAAATCTATATTACCTTAACTGGAGTTCATCAGGTCCCCGCTGAGAATGTGCAGGTGCATTTCACGGAGAGGTGAGTTCTTACTGTGGGGAAGGCAGTGATCACTGAGTGAGAGATTGCTTTGTTATGGGCTCTTTTCTTCACAGATTCTAAAATTCTGCTTGAATTTAGAATTACCCTTTACTCTCCCTTCGAAGGGGTGAGTCTTAGTATCTGGGATGGCCAAATGCTCATCCTAAAAAAAAAAAACTGATGGCTTTTTCCCACAAGAACTAGAGAACAGAAGAGTTAATATATTTGCTAATGTGTTGTAGGTCATTTGATCTTTTGGTAAAGAATCTAAATGGGAAGAGTTACTCCATGATTGTGAATAATCTCTTGAAACCCATCTCTGTGGAAGGCAGTTCAAAAAAAGTAAGTTTGCTCTTTTTTTGTCATATTGTGGAACCTCATTAAATTGAATCTGGCCAATTTAAAATTGAGATGAACTAGATTTTATCCTCTATAACAGGGATTAGCAAACCTACAGCCTGTTGCTTATTTTGTAAATAAAGTTTTATTTGAACGTAGCCATGTTTATTTATGTATGTGTTCTTTGTGGCTGCTTTTGTGCTACAATGGCAGAGTTAAGTAGGTGCACCAGACCATATGGCCCGCAACGTCTAAAATATTTATTATCTGGCCCTTGACAGAAAAAGTTTTGCCACTTCCTGCTCTAGAAGAAGATTGCATTAAAATCAGTAGGAGAAAAAGCTTTAAAATGATTAAGAGTGACACAAATTTTAATGCCAGTTTTGCCACTTACTGGTTGTGACCTTTTGGCAGCTCACTTAATAACTGTCTCAGTTTCTCCATTTGTACAATGTGAATAATAATTTATTTTACAAAGTTGAAACGATATACTGAAATGAAATATATACGAAGTGTTTAAATCAGTGGCAGCTTTTAAACTATGTTTTTGATACATGAAAAGATATAAGTAGTTAGTCTAGTTGGAGTTAGTGAAGCTATAAAAAATAAGTTTATTTTAAAAACTATAATTCATACTTGTCACTAATTCAGATAATCCCTCTTCCTAATTTAAATGAAGTCTAATGCATGTGGTACAGAGACATGCCATTCTGCCATCTATGTTCACATAGAATCGTGTAGAAGCTTAGTGATGGTGTTAGAACATCATTTACTGATTAGCTGTGTCTCACTGCTTCCTTTCATCCACTGATCCCACGCTTAAAGGGGTACTCAGAAGACTCGTAGGAGTTCCATGGATCCCTGTTGAAAGAGTTCTATATTCTTGTTCTTTCTCACCTTCCAGACTCATTACCGGTCCTGCCTTATGTGACTGGAGCCTCTGCCTGTCTTACTCCTCTTACTGTAGTACTCTATCCTTCACCAGCCATTCTTCCTTCTTTTCAAACACACTAAAGTCATTCCATCTCGGAGCCTTTCTCTTTGCTGTGCCAACTACCTCGAAGGCTCTTTTCCTCTGGATCGTGGGCCCCTGCTCAGAGTGTACCTCAGAGAGGCCTTCCTAACGAAGTTCCTTCTCCAGCCCCATTAGCACCCACTTTGTCGTGAGAGCACTTACTGTTGGAGATATTGTAGTGTACCTGTTGTGGTTTTTCTCCTCCATGAATGTTCAGACTGGCTATTTATAAAGCTGTTATCAGCACTTAAAACAGGTCCGTCCTACGCATAACAACAACTCAGTTCAGTGCGTAAATAATTGTTTTTTTAAATATTCACATTTATCTCCACGTGCTCTGAGTTGTGCTTGTTTTTCTGCTTTTCTTCCAGGTCAAGACAGATACGGTGATTGTCTTATGTAGAAAGAAAGTGGAGAACACACGGTGGGAATACCTGACCCAGGTTGAAAAAGAGTGCAAAGAGAAAGAGTGAGTCCACTTCATTTCTTTAAGAAATTTCATGTATTTGCTTGGGGTTATAGATTTTTAATTGTCTTTATGGATAACAGTTGTATACTCTCTAATTTGACCATTTTCCTCTTAGTGTCCACTGCTAAACTGATTGTCTTACCGTCTGCTTCCAGCCACCACAGTCTTTCTGAAGTGTCCGGTGACTTGCTTTTTCAGGAGGTCGCTAGCTTTGCTTGGCTCTTTCATAGTGGTTAACCCTGGGCCAGCGCCACTTCTCTGGAGATCCTGTGTCCATTCCCAGAGATTGCATTTCAGTGGTTTCAGAAAGGCCCATCTTTGGTTTTTGAATTCCATAGAAATTTCTGATAATGTCGTTACAGAGTTTCATCGTCTCTGCTATAAAGGGGAAAGATACTATGTTTTATCCCACTTAATAATGGCTACTGTAAAAATTTGTATTCAAAACCGCTTCCATTCTAGGTCACACATTCCTCTACTTAACATTTTCTGCAGCAGTAATGTGCTACCTGGAGTCAGTTACCACCCGCCTTCTCTAGCTCCTTGTCCTGTAATCAGCATGCATTTGGGATATGGTTGGCTAGAGTTCGGCATTGTCTGTGAAATAGATTTTAAGTCTAGAATAATTACCTGAGTACAGGGCCCTGTCTTCCTCTAGCTGTGTATCCCCAGTACCCGGTACATAACCTGGCACTTAACAGATGAGGTGAGTGAGGAGTTCACTGTAAAGCCCGTTGCTCCAGTTTGGACATTGATTGAACCAGCAGTATTGACCACATTAAGGCCCAGGCACAGATCTGTATACCTCAGGCTTAAGAGAAGGGCTTTTCTAATTAATAAAAGGCATGAACTCTAAGACGTGTTCATGTGTAATGTATATTAGTGTTTTTCTTTCAATGTATTTTTTTGAATGATACGGGGAAATGTACTCTTAAAAAATTAAGATGGTTCAGAAAACTAAATGCTTATTTACATACTTTTCTACTAGAAATCACCTAAAATCCCACTGTAACCCTTAACCATTCTGATGACCACTCTTTCATGCGCTACGTATGGGTGTCTCTTGTTTCATTAAGATGAATGTGTGCATGCTATTTTAAATGCGAATATCTTTGGATACTCTATCTTTCCCTTTTCTCCACTCCTTCACTTTCCACTGACGTTAACCTGAGTTGTGTTTTTCCATGCTTAGTAGTCATGCATATAAAATTTATCAGTAAATAGGAACATTTATACGTACACATCTTTCTCCATTTATATAGATACATTTCTCAATTATTGTGTTTTCTTTTTAATAGAAAGCCTTCCTATGATACCGAATCAGATCCTAGTGAGGGATTGATGAATGTTCTAAAGAAAATTTATGAGGATGGAGATGATGACATGAAGCGAACCATCAATAAAGCCTGGGTAGAGTCGAGAGAGAAGCAAGCCAAAGGAGACACAGAGTTTTGAGCCTTTAAAGTCCTCTTGGGGGAACTGTGATGTGGAAATACCGATGTTTCCATAAGGATGTGTTGGTGAGCTACACAGATAAGTTTAACAGATATCTTTACAGAACCTTCTAGGTGAAGGCGGTGAATTCTCCATTTCCTACTGGAAGATTTATTTAAATAAAATATGCTTATTAAACATTTCCTCCAAAGATGGTTTCCTTAGTAACCTGGCGATTTTGTTCAAGAAGGGATAATATTGCATATACTCTGTGAAATGTAAAGAAGTAAGTCATAACCTAATGAAAATGCCACACTGTGTATTTTTGTCAGCTAAAAGTGAACAAAAATTATTGCGTGTTTTTAAGTTCCTGACATCAGTTCTCACCAACGTAAGAATAAGTAAAAAATAAAGCCTGAATTTTTACATGAAATTTAAACTCGTATCTGTGCTTCAAGGTTTCTGTACAGAGGTTGATCTCTTTTCTGTTAACAGCTTAAGTAAATCATATACCATGCCTTAATCCTGTAATCACAAGTGTTTTTCTCTAGGTTTATCTATATTTGTTGAGAAATGAAACCTAATTTTGACAAGAGTAGACATCTTTGTATAGTACTAATTAGTAAGTTTTGCCATAGATCAGATAGCTTGCAAAAGCAGTAACCATAAACCAAAAACAAATGTGAAAATCTTATCTATTCCTGTGTTCAGTAGAGTTAGGTTTTTATTCAGTAGAATAGCTTTACTCTCTGTCCAGGAAAAGTCAGGCTTTTAGGGGGCGAATTGTTCGTTTTCAAGGGAATTACTTCCCCTGTGATCGCCATTACTATTACTCCATTGTATTAGAGTGTTCGCCAGTGCAACTTAGATGAGAGAAAGCAATGAAACACAGAGAAAATCCAAGAGGATTAACCCAAGCTACTATAATTGATAAGAGAATTTGGTTAAAGTGTTAGAATAAAATTTGGTAGGTATTTAAAATTAACCTAAAGAAACAACAGCCTATATAAGATGGCTGTTAACTGAATACTGAACTCATGATTAAACCTCTGTAATTAAAGCTGTGATGTTGACATATGAATAAACAAGCCAGTGGGACAGAATAGAAGACCCAAGGCATATGGGAGTTTTATTGTGCTTCGCTTTATTGCGCTTCACAGGTGTGTTTTTTACAAATTGAGTGCAAGACCCTCCACCAACAAAAAGATTACAGTTCGCTTTATTGCGACATTCGCTTTATTATGTGGTCTGGAACTGAGCCTGCGATATCTCCAAGGTATGCCTGCAGTAGCATTTCAAAACGGTGGGGGGAGAGGTTGGCTCTTATTGATACAGCGAGATAACTAAAAATAACCACGTGGGTACATTGCAAACAGATCCGAAATTAAATGTGAAAATGACGGCATGAGCACTGAAAGACATGGGTAGAACTCCATTATAACCTAAGAGTATGGGAAAACTAGACTATGTCTAGTCTGCAAATAATAAGGCTGAATATTGGTAATCTTAACTATATAATGTTTACATGGCCAAAAACCCTATGTAAATAACCCAACACATTGAGAGCATTTCAAAATTATGAACAATGAACAGAAAAATATAAGTGAACTTTTAACAAGAAAAGATGTTCACCTGATTCAGAAGAGAAATAAACACTTTTTTACCTTTTATTGGAAAAACTCCAAATTTTAACATACTGATTGTTGAAAGCATAGGGAAAAGCATATGGGAATGGAATGAAAAGGTTGAGAAAGTTAAAACTTGAAAGGTAGTTGGTAATCTCTATCAGTTACATACGCTTTTATCCTCCAATTCACAGTTCTAAGCTCTTTCCCCAAGTACAACACTGGCAAAAATCTGGAATGATATATGCAAGAGTTTGGAAACACCCAAATGTCAATAGGGGACTAGCTGAATCATCTATGGCACAGGTATTTAACAGTCACAGAAGGAAAGGATTATTTTGTATGCTGGTGTCGAAAGACCACCGAGATGTAGTAAGTGGAAAAGCAAAGTGCAGATTCATGGTGCAGTGTGACCACCTTAGTGTTGGAAGCAAATACACACGTTCGTGTATTTGCTTCTATTTCAAACAGAAACTAATAATAGTTACCAAATGGGGGAGGAAAGAAGCATGATGGAAGCAATGTTTTTGTGAATGTACCTTTTTCTTTACTTTTTGCCTAAGGACCATCTCAAATTTAAAAGAAAAGATAAGCCTAAAATTTGAAAACATGTAACACATCAAGTTGTTAAAAACATGATACTTTCAGGTGACTTTAGAAGATGGTAGTTTGTCCATCAGTAGTCAGATGAGTCTAAGGACAAAACTATAGAAATCTTACATGGCAGTCACTAGCATTGGTAAAATCAGTGCGTTGACTTTTTTATGTGTTATACGGTAAAGGTAATAATTAGGTTGATGTCATCAGGAGCTAAGAATATAAACTTAACCATTTCTTGAAAAAGGTAGACATTTTCTAGCAAGTCCCACTAACAGGTCCGAAAAGCTAAAAGCAGTGACAATTCAGAATTCCGTAGCGATGAGCAGCACCCTCAGTGCTATAGATGAGCTCCGTGTCAGCGAGTCAGAGTAACTATAATACTGCTGTATGAAATGATGGCATTAAACACAGGAAGCCTTACATGTTGCTATAAGGTCAAACTTGAAAAAGCAATACAGAGCATATTTTCACAGAAAATATTCTTTATTACTTTACTCTGCACCCTGCACGGGAACAGTATGTTCACGTCCAACAGAAGAGAATTCACTGACAGGATGAAACATCCAAATTTCTTCATTGAAAATTCAAAAGTTCAAAACTAGACATCTGGTAGACTAGACTCCTATACTGGAACCCTGTTAAAACTAGGTTTTGGTCTATTAGATGAGTCTCTTCTGTCAGAACCGGTCTCCCCTCAAGCTCGGCAGGTTCTGGGGCTGATCACCACATGGCTCGCTGGACCCCAGACAGCTGTCCGTGGTCGGCCAAGTGCCGGAAGACGATACGACTGAGCCGCCAGCGCCGCTTCACGCCACGTGGCCGGGACGTCATCACACACCGATTCCTGATCCTGACGGGACAGCTGTCCCGGGGAAGGGCAGCAATTTCTCCGTCAGCCACTTCCTAAGAAAAGGCACAACATCAGTGCTTAGAGGAAGAATGCAATGGGCAGATTTCATTAATGAAGCCAGAGTTTGGCCACAGAATCACCGAGACACCGCAGTGAACCTGAACCCCGAGCAGAAACAAACAGATCACACACGAAAGATGTGGTTGACATGCCCTCAATACGATGTTTTAAAGTTTAATTGAAATTTAGCATAGATAAATGAGAATCCATAAACCATATCTGTAAAGCTCAGTAATTTTTCACAAACAGAACATAACGGGTGTAACCAGCAACTAGGTTCAGAAACATTATCAGCACCGCAGGCCCTACCTGTGCCTCCTTCCGGTCACTCACCTGGCTAACAGCCAGCCTTACTGCTAACACCACAGATGAGTTCTCCGTGTTTGGAATTTTATATAAATGTAGCTAGAGTATGTAGTCTTTTTTTATTCATTTCTGTTTGGCTTCACCAATATGCTCGTGAGATTCATCCATACTGTTCATTCATCCATGTGTTGTAATTTGTTCATTCTCACGGGTGGTAATTTTCATAGTGTGAATAGACCATAATTAATTTATCCATTCTACAGTTGATGGACATCTGGGTGTTTCTAGTTTTGAACTATTATAAATAGGACTGCTATATACATTCTTGTTGAAGTCATTTGGAAAATATGTGAAGACATCTCTGTTGTCTCCCCATATGGTTCCCCCCAAGCTTTCTTGAGAGATAACTGACATAAACATTGTGTGAGTTTAAGGTATAGTGATGACTAGATGCATGTATATATTGTGAAATAGTTCCCACAGTAAGGTTAACACCTGTCCCCCCACATAATTACCTTTTTGTGTGTGTACTGAGAACATTTAAGATTTACTCTTAGCAACTTTTAAGTATATGATATAGTATTGTTAATTACAGTCTCTGTGCTGTCCATTAGATCTCCAGAACTTACTCATCTTAAAACCGGATATTTGTGCCCTTTGGTCAACATATCCCATGTCCCCCAGCCTCTGGTAACCACTGTTCTACTGTTTCTATGAGTTCTGCTTATTTAGACCCCTCATATAAGTGAGATTTGGCTTTCTGTGACTTATTTCACTCGGCATAATGCCCTTAAGGCACATCCATGTTATTGCAAAAGACAGGATTTCCTTGTGTATGGCAGGGGTTGCATGTGTGGGTGCACACAGATACATACGTATAGCAACTACTTCCTCCCATTCTGCAGGTCGCCTTTTCGTGTTTCTTTTGCTGTGGAAACCTTTCGGTTTGATGTAGTCCCACTTGTCTATTTTCACGTTCGTTGCTCAAGCATTTGGTGTCATACCTAAAAACCTGTGGCCAAGACCAGTGGCAAGGAGCTTTTCCCTTAAGTTCTCTTCTAGGAGTTTTACGTTTTCAGGTCTGTCTTTTACGTCTTTAACCCACTTCACACTCATTTTGGGGAGCAGTGTGAGATAGGAGTCCAATTTCATTCTTTTGCATGTGAACATCCCGTTTTCCCAACACCATTCACTGAAGAAACTATCCTTTCCCCATGAGTATTTCTGGTTCCCGTCAGATATTTTTTGACCCTGTACATGTGAGTTATTTCTGGGCTCTCGGTTATTTCACTAGTCTGTGTGTTTCTGTGCCGGTACCACACTGTTTCATGATAGCTTCGTAATAGTTTAAAATCAGGAACTGTGATGCCTCCAGCTTTGTTCTTTCTCAGGATTGACTTGGCTGTTTGGGGTCTTTTGAAGTTCCATATGCATTTGAGGCTTGCTTTTTCTATTTCTGTGAAAAGTGGCATTGGAATTTTGATAGGGATCGCATAGAATCTAGATAGCTTTGTGTAGTGCTGCCATTTTAACAATTCTGACCCATGAACACAGGATTTCTGTTCATGTCGTCTTCAGTTTCTTTCATCGATGTCATAGTTTTCAATCTACAGACCTTTCACCTTCTTAAATTTATTCCTAGGTATTGAATTGGTTTTAATGCTGGTCTAAATGGGATTGTCTCTTTTTCAGATAGTTTGTTGTTAGTATAGAAACACAACTTGTGTAAAGTTAGGTGATTTCCCATATGAGTTTTGAATCATGAAAACCTGAACCTTCTGGGCAGAAGATGAAGGAGGAAATGTGGTTAAGGCTGGAAAGGGAGGAAGAGTGGGATCCCACAGAGACCGGACGCCTTTGATGAAGGTTCAGAGTGATGGAGAGGCAAAGACCGGTGCTCAGATGAGATGTACTTATTTAAAGGGTCATTTGTGATACAGAGAATGAATCTGGTGAAGGCAAAAGTGGTTCAGGGGAAAACAATAGAGATTACTTGCACCAGGGTTTTGTCACTTGAGATTTATTGTCATGTATGTGTTTAAGAGTGTGTGTGTGTGTGTGTGTGTGTGTGTGTGTGTCCCCACTTTAATCTGAGAAGTATTACTGACCTTGTGCTAGACTAGTGGAAGCAAAATAATTACTCAAACAGATTAAAAGTACATAAATAAGAAAACGCCACTAAATTAACAAGCATTGAACACTTGATCTCCAAAATCTTGTACGTGTGTAAAACAACACAGTTAAGTCAATGAATAGCAGACAGTAAGCGCTACAGGAGGAATTGGAGAGGAGAATGACAGGGCTGGAAGAATGAAGTAAAGTTTCATGGAGGCCGACCTTGAAGAATAGCTGCAAATTACTTACGTATGTACATAACATGTATATGTGTGTATGTAAGTGTATATGTACGCCTACCTCTCCTTATTCCAGTTAAGGAGTCTGATAAGAAAGCAAACCTAAATGGAAGGCCACCTCAGCACACAGGGGTGGGCAAAGGAGTGCAGACAGACAGGCCAGGAATGGCCCTGGGTGAGGAGCACATGGCCCGTGCATCAGCAAAGCCTTCCAGTGCCACGGAAGGACAGGGAGGAAGTAGCGGGGAGATCCGAGGTCAGGGTGACTGCCCAGTCTCTGGTTACTTACCATTACAGTACTTTCTAAGGAGCACCTGACAAAATGGTTAAAAGGCCAGTTAGGAATGAATAACTGTCTTTAACCTGAAACTCACCAAAACCAGTTTCAGGGGTATTCATTTGTGTCGACGGGGAGTATGATCAGATTCTCTAGAAATTATGTTGACAGTAAGTCACAACAAACAGTGTTAGAAGTGATCTGATCTGAGGTCATGATCGGGGGTGGATAAGGACTCGGCTCACCTGAAGGTCCTTTGGCAGAATGGTATTCTTCCTGAGCGAATTGATCCGCAGCCTCTCATCTGCAAATTCATAGGCCATTTTCCGTCTCTTCACGTCACGCAGCATTTTCCAGTCTACGTAGTAACCTCGAACTTGACCCGACGCTGATGCAGGAACCATCTAAAAGAGACAAGGAACAAGTGAAGGGTGGTTAGTCCCAGGCTCCGCCAGTGTCCCCATTCTGCGATCCTCTTAGTCACTACGTACGACCAAATTAAAAATTAATTTTGGATCACTTTAATAATTTTAAATAATACACTTCTTAATTCAGAATAAATAACTTTATGGATGTACATTAAACTAAAATGGTGGTAAATTAACACAATGCCAATAATGTGTGTTGGAAGGTGAAATATTTTCTGAGATTTTTCATCTAATTCTGTTTGACCTTTACGCAGATAAATAGTTATCTGGTTCAAATTTTTAAATGTATAAAAAGACATGCAGTGGCATCTCCCACCTGATCCTTCACTTGCCCGGTGACCTCCCTGCACCCGCACAGGTGTCCGCTGTTACTAGTTTCTTCCAGAGGGTTTTGTCTGTACAAATCTATGTATGCCCTCCCCCTCCCACGTTTCCTCCTTTCTCCCTTTATTCACTTTTAACAATATATCTTGGTGATCCTTCCATATCTATATGTTAAAAAGCATCCTCATCTTTAGGTGGCATAATATTCCACTGTATGGATGCGATGGGGTTCAAGACACACTACCTCAAAATATGGCACCTTGGCATATTGACTGTTTCGAGCAAAAGAATTTGAGAAGTGGCAGGTGCAGAAAGGGCCTTCTGACTTTTCTTAGCAGGTCGTAAGGTCCTTGTGTGAGGGGGGCGGCAGGAGCGTCCTTATCTCTGAAGAGGAAGGGACACCGACGGCAACTGCAACAGGCCTTCCTATCTCTCCCCTAGTTTACACTTAGCTCGTGCCCTTTGTCTGATCACATTCTCTCATGGCTGTCCACTCTTCGTCACTCACGTTTAACTGCTGCTTTGGGTCTTCATTTCCTTATGACGGCTCCCGTGTCGTGTAAAACTTATAAATGTGTATGCTTTCCTCCTGCTAATCTGCCATTTGTTACAGGGGCCCTTCTAAGAACTTAGAAGGGTAGAAGGAAATTATTTTTTCCTTCCCATAGATGCATAATTTATTTAACCTGCAACCTATTGGTGGACAGCTAAACCATACCTCACCATTCATGATTACAAACAATGCTGTAGTGAATAACCTATATAAATCATTTCATATGTATTCTTATATATCAGCAGCATAAATTCTTGGAAGCAGAACTGCAGGGTCAAATTATCATTGACCTACTATTTCATGGCATGAGTTGTCCAATCATGACAGTAGGCTCCTTATCATCACAAGTTTACATGATGACACTCCACAGTTCTGACAGTACAGGCATAGAGAGTATATAGGCCACTAGAAACTCAAGTACCTCCCAGACCAGAGCAAACACTACTTATTAATTTAATTGCAGCTACAGAAAGTAATGATGACTTCTATAACATCTGTTGATAGAATATATATACAGCATTACACAGAATATGTCTCAAAATGAGAATAATATACCGGAAAGCCAGTAGTTTTTCAATTTATTAACAAAATACATGCTCAGCACCTTCAGTGCTAAAGTCTCATGGGGAAATACAACAGTTCTCTAATCACCTTTTGGAAATAAGCATGACTGGCATTTCACATCGATTTGACAAATGACTGTCAAATGAATACCATGATCACCATGGCTGGAAATAAGTGTCACTGGAAAAGGGGGCTTCAGCAAGGCTTTGAAGAACTGACAAATTTTGATACAGTTAGGTGATGGGCAACGGGGGAGAAGATGAGGTTTGCCCAAACCAAAGAAATGAACAAGATATATTCATAAGAGCAGGGTAGATCATTCTGGCTAACAATTTCATGTTGAGGGGCAATGCAAGGCTTGCCTTTACCTATGAAATAGAAGTTAAGGCAACTTAGGAAACAAAATTAAATATTTTTCCTTCAATTCTTTTCCAGACTATTCCTAATCAGCTTCCTCTCTACCATTTCCTAACATGTTTCTATTAAAAAACAACCAACCAACCAAAACACACTTCATTCTTTTCTGAATACACTTTTAAAATGTATTGGTCTCATCTTATGTGAATGTTTAATGTCTTTTGTCCGTGTTTCTGTTATCAGTATTTTCTTATCACCTTATATATTAAGATTGCCTCTATTCTGTTATGTACACATCCTGTCCTGCTCCTCTTACTCCTCCACCTCCAAAACTCTCCCACTGGGCCCTCTTTAACTCATGGTCTACTGCCATCTAAATCTTCTAAATCCTCAATTTGTTAACATCCTTCAGATTTTTGCTCTAGCTGAATCTTGAATCCCTCCTGATAGCTTTCCCTGTAGCTTTTTTCTCCCACATCTGGGGGAAGAAAGAGGTGGAGTAGCTGTATTCCTTACTCTTTACTGCAGCTTCCAGATCCTCACCCCTCCAGCTACTGAACCATGTTTCTGCCGCCCGCCCCCCTCCTTTGCAGCAAAATATCTTCGAAGACTCGTCTATACTCCCGGTCTGCAATTTCTTTCCTCCCATTCTCTCTCGAACGCTCTCGCCCCCAACACACCATAGAAACTGCTGTGATTAAGGTGCAAACAGCCGGCACCATGCTAAACTCAATAGCCAGTCCTCAATCCTTTTAACTGCCTGTCAAGTTTGAGCAGAGCTTACAGCTCCCTGCTCCTTGAAATTCGGGGATCGCCCGCTTCCAGGCGAGCACACTCCTGGCTTTCCTCCTCCCTCGCGGAGCTCCTTCCAAGTCTCCTTGGCTCGACTCTCTCATCTCGTAACGTTGGAATCCCTGGGGCCTCAATCCTCGAACCCTTTCTCTCCTCCACCTACACTCAGTTCCTTACAAACTGGAGCCAATTTTCAGCTTTCCACGCTAGTCAGTTATACGATTACGAATACCAGATTTCCATCAGCTGCTCAGGCCTCCCACGAGTCAAGCCAGAGGGGAGAAGTGTGCGGAGGGAGAACCCCTGGGACGGGTGTGCATCGGGCGCTAAGGTGGCAGAGCAGTGGGTGGCCCGCGGGTCGGGGCATTGGGGGGGAGGGGGAGAGGTAGGGATTGGGGACGCGGGCCTGACCTGCCGGACCGTCCGCAGCAGAGAGCCCAGCATGGAAGCCGCCATCTTGTCCGCCGCTCATTTCAAACCGCCGCAACTTTATTGACACTGCCGGGTACGGACGCGAGGGGGCGGGGCCGGGCCCCGGGGGGCGGGGAGGAGGCGGGGCTCTAGCCGGCTCGAAGGAGGGGTTTGGTTATTTACTGGTTTTGCCTTCTCGCGGTCTTTAATGGAACTTGTGCAAATTGCAAAGCCCGGAGGGGATCGTCCACGTCGATGGAGCAGTCGGATGCTCCTCGGTTGTCGCTCCCTTTCCTTCCGCTTTGGGTTCCCTGTTAAGCTACCTTCGTCCCTACCCACCTCCGTCCTTTCCTCCCAGCCCCGCCCTAACCTACTACTTCGTCTCCACCAGTTTCTCCTCCCCGCAGGCTTCTTGGTCTCGCTCAGCCTGCTCCTCCGTTCAGTTTCAGGGGTCGCTTGTCAGGAACTTGTTATTGCCAACTCCTTCCCTGTCGTCTCTCCTGTAGATTCTGCAAATCTCTCCTTTCTGCTATAACAGTGATAATGACCATGGTGATGCTGGCGGTGATAAAGGTGGCTCCCATCTGTGTGTATAATTTTAATTATACGTCTTCTATATTGGAGGGGGAGCATCGCCATTTAAAAACTGCTGATTTCAGTCTGTAGTACAGGGAACTTCCAGGTCATCTTCATAGCAGATGTTCTTGGTCTGGAACGGAACCTTTCAGGGGCCGCTTTTCCTTGTAAGGATGTCAGGCAAGTGTCACCACCTACCTTCTGGTAGGAGGCTATCAAGGAGTATGTATTAGCTTGGCACAGACCTGTCTTAGATTTGTTGACAGATGAAGTGAGGAGATGCTGTGTGCTATCTACAACTATGGTTTTGAACAGGAGCTTTCTGGAAAGGGAATCTGAATGCAGACTTCCTTCTGCAGAGGTTCAAGTTTATTGGATCAAGTCTAATGCGCTGTCTGGAGAGGGACTGACTGCCTGAGGCTGATGGTGGAGAAGAATGACGTGAGCCCTTGTCATGGTAGAATCAGAAAATTCCTGGACCAGTGTCAGGCAGGCCTCTCTTCCTAATTCTAGCCTATGGAATGCCGTTCTCTCTCTCCCGGGGTTGAGGTTATCTGTAATGAGTTCATGGAATGAGTGGGGCAGCTTTGTGCACAGTGGCTTTCTGCCTCCTCTCTGTAAAACTAGTTCTGAAAGCATATTTAAACAACAGTAACTTTTTCAAAGAATTGTGGTAAAATATAAGAAGATTTACCATCTTAACCATTTTTAAGTGCCCAGTTCAGTGGCATTAAGTACATCCACACAGTTGTGCATCACCACCACCCAGCTCCAGAACTTACCTCCCCAAACTGAAACCAAGTACCGATTAAACGTTAACTTCCCATTCCCCTGCACCCCCAGCCCCGGGCAACCACCATTCCACGTTCTGTCACTATGAATTTGAGTACTCTGTGTACCTCACATAAGTGGAATCGTACACTTGTCCTTTTGTGACTGCAAATGCCTTCAAGGTTCACCCATGTTGTAGCATGTGTCAGTACCTCATTACTTCCTAGGGTTGAATAATACACACTCCACTGTACAGATATCGCACACTCTCTCTGTTCTGTAGATGGGCACTTGATTTGCTTCTACCTTCTGGTTATTGTGAGTAATGCTGCTATGAATGTGTGTACAGTATCTTAAACAGCATTAGTATCTTATTAGACTGTTTTTCACTTTAAGGGAACAGATTAAAACAATTTAATGGCTGTTAAGATAGGAAGTTTGGGGCTAGTGAGATTAGACTCCAAGGTCTTTAATTAGTTGTCTGGTTTTGTAAAGCAGCAAAGCAGCCTAAGAGTCTTCCCCCAGTGTACTGTCCTTCATCAGTGTGTAGGGAAGGTTGGCAAGGCCTAATAAAAAGCTCGCTTTATCTCGAGTGTTCCCAAGGAGTCTGCAGTTCTCCTTGGCCATTCGACATAATGTGAGGAAGGCTGTTGGCTTCACTGTCCTGGAATTCCAGGATCAGGAGAACTATCATTCATTCATTTATTCAATCAACAAATCTGTATTAGGTGCTTATTATATGTCACTATGTATGTGTGTGTGAGGTGGGGTGACAGAAAACATCCCCGCCCTTCCGATGCTTCTGTTCAGGTGGTGATTACAGATTTAGATCTAGGTGGAGATATTCACTATTGCCAGTTATGGTGCCTTTGCTTTTTCCATGGGGGCTTTCCTTTGGAGGCTTAAAAGCTATTTTTGGGTGAACAGAGTCAACTTTAAGAGTTAAATGTTTTGAGGCTTGATTGTGAGAAACTGTTCTACTCACCAGGTTGATGCTAAGGCCTTAGAAGATAATGAAAACAAATGTAGAGATGAGGAAACTGAGGCACAGAGAGGCTGGGGGACTTATCAAGCTCACAGAGCGAGTCTGAGGCGTCTGAGGCCGTGGCCCACACTCTTAATCCCCACTTCACACTGTCCCAGGGGACAGTGACAGCTCGAGGACAAAGGCCTAACTGCTGCCACGGAATCCTTCCTTACAAAGGTATCTGTTGGTTAACGCAGAAATTTCATGCCAATTCAATCAATACCCAGTGAAATTTCTCTTAACAAAAGAATTCTAAAATATATATATATATATATATATATATATATATATATATATATATATATATATATACAAGAATAAGTGCGATGGGAGGGAGGTAGAAAGCTGTGACATTTTGGAAAAAGAAAAATAACTAATAGTCTTGCCCTACCAGATACTAAACTGCCATAAGTTATAAAGCATTCCTGAACTAGTTTGGTGTTGGTGCCAAAAGTAACAGACAGATAAATGAACTGGAATTAGGTAGGCCAGAAAAAAAGCCCCAGCGTGATTATAATTTGGTTCTCTATTAAAGGAAGCATAAAAATCATTGAACAAATGGTACTGGAACCATTGTTTAAAGATTTGAGAAAAAAAAATGTTTTAATTATATTTTTACCTCCTACCATTTTTCCAGATAACTTTTAGAGAAAGAGTTAAATGCGAACAAAACCGTTAAAAAATAAAGATGACTATAATTGAAACTCAAATCCCAGTAGATAATTCTCAGCATGTCTAAAAACATTAAAATACTCCGCCTCACTAGTTTCCAAGAGAATGCAAATTAAAACGATGACGTAATTTAATCTAGCAAAGTAACAAAGGCTCAAAAAAGGTGCCGTGTCCTTATGCATTTGGGGAACTGGATCATTTTCTGTCCTAGCCGTTAAATGTCAAAGGTAAAACATCAGTCGCCATAACTTGTCTACAGAGCAGTTTGGCAAGATCTTTTCACTGTTTTAATCTATTGACCCAATAATGCCACTTTTTGGAACCTAGTCCAAGGAAGTACTGAGAAATTCTAAAATGTATATACAAGAACACTTACCATGGGTAATTTTTAATAAGAACAAATAAATAACTCAAAAGTCTAACAGCAGAGGGAGAGTGAAATGAATTAAGAAATGACATGCTATTATTCTCATTTTAAAAATATGGTGGTTTCCAACATTTTAATAGACATAGGTATAGATTAGATAGATAGAAAAAAATGAAAATGAAACACTCAAAAACTAAGTGACAGGCGAGTGAGCAGATTACTGGTTATTTTTGTGTTCTTCAAATTTTCCTAATTTCTCTATAATTTACATGTATTACTTTTAGATTCCCAAACATGTTGAAATTGATTTGAATATATGAACCCGTTCTTGTTCTCTTACACCCCTGTTATTTCACCCAAAATACCTGACAAATGAGTTTCTTGAGGGGCATGAGGGAAGGGGTGCCGCTCTGTCCCTGACCGTGGGGACAGGCACCGTCTGTCCCTAGTACCTAGTACCAGGTCACCGTCTCGCTCTGGCCTCACTGCTCTGGCTCCTCTGCGTCCGCCGTCAGGTAAGGCGTTTCTCCAGCACCTGCTCTCAGCCCCGTACAGGACCAGTCATTTTCTCAGCCTCTCTGTTTTTAAAAGATGGTCGATTAGCCATCCCTCTTTATTATTTTGTCACTGGTCAGGAACAGGGCTCGGGTGGCCGCGGCCCTTGGAGTCGCACAGTAAAGTATTTGCTTGGTGCGTGTGCACCTGTCGCTAGAGCCCTGGCCTGGCCCAGCTAACCAGCAGCTCCTCAGGACTCGCTTCACTGCACGGGTCCTCCCAGGGGGGCCTCCGGGCCGGGCATCCCACCTGTGCGGGGCTCCGTGGTGTCAGACCCAAAAGAACCAGACCCCTGGGGCTTCTGGTGGTGCGTGCGTGGGGTCAGCTGTGAGAGCAGGTACCAACGGGGGGAAGGTGACAGTGAAGGGAACGAGCAAGTGGAGGGAGAGAGGCATGGGGACACGCACGCGCACACAAGCACACACATGCGCTCACAAGCGCATTTCAGCTCTGGCTCTGAGATGATGTGCGTGGATGGTCCGCCTGCAGTAAACACCACGAGCCGACCCAGCGGACAGCAGCCCGCTCAGGGTGCCAGCCGGGTGGTGGAGCGAGGGGGGCCTCAGCACTGCACTTGGGGGTCTCCTCCTTGAGCTAGTGCCGCGCACGAGTTGAACACAAGGTGGCAGTGACAGCACGTCTGAGTGCCAAAGCCTGGCAGGCGATCCTTGCCCTGGCCCCATGCACGGGGCGACTGGAAACATACACACACACACACACACACACACGCACACATGCACACACACGCACACGCATGCACACATGCACACACACGCACACGCATGCACACATACACACATGCATGCACAGATGCACACACACATGCATACACACACACGTGCACATAATGACATGCTGACACACTGCCTATCATCAGGTAAACCTGCGTTCGCAGTGAGTTTGCTTTCTTTGTAGGAGTCCCAGGCGGGACAGGCTGTAAGATTTGCAGGGGCCCCTTGTTCACCAGGCCAAACCGCAGCGGGTTTGTCAGGGGGGAGGTAGGTGCGTGTGCTTTTGCAGAGTGCGAGATCCCGTGGAAGCAGAAGGTTCTCAGTCGGGGTAAATGCATGAAAGGTCTTTCTGTCTTCACAAGAATCATAAAGACTGATGCCCGCATAAAGGCAACGCACTGACGTTTTGCACATTTTAAATCAGCGGTGGGCGTGTTACTCAATTTCCACGTACCACCCCTGACTCAAGGATGGTTACACTTTCTTCCCAGCGGTTTCCGGGAGATGCTCGCACATTTGTTTTGATTTATTGCAGATAACATGCATGCAAAGAGGTTTTTCTTTCCTGAGTCTCATTTTCCTTCCACACAGTCGCTATCTTCCGGCCCCGGGGACTTTGGGTGGTGGATCTTCCACCTCCCCGGTGACCCACAGGCCACAGGGCGCAGGTTGGCGCTGGCCGGGGCGAGGGGCCTCACCTGCAGCCTCGCACTTCCTGGCTGGCAGCTGCGTGGCTCTTTTTAAAAATTCTGCTGTGATCCAGACGTGGCAAGGAAGTTGGTGCGCAAATAGCTCGTGTCCCCTTTCGTGTGATTCGCCAGTTGCTTCCTGTCTTGTCCATCTGAGGGTCAGGGTTTATGCCACGACACTTCCTTAGCTGTCTCAGGATACGCGGCGCACAGTAGGCCTTCAGCCCTCGGTCAAGGCCTTTTCGTCGAGTGGCTAAGCTCCTGGATTGAGTCTGACTTGTTGGACCTCTGCTGTCAGGGCTCCATTTGTGGTTTTGCTTTTTTTCCTTCCTTGGATGTAATGTGTCATGAACAAGCGTCCCCTGCTCGAGGGAGAGAAGACAGACAGACAGAAGGCACCGTGGCCGCGGCCTAAGTCACTGCATCTCTGTAGCACGCCTGGTGTCAGGACCTGAGCGTCCTGTGCAGCCCTAGTGTGTGTTCCCTAAAGGTGCGTGGGGGATGGGAAGGACCGTGAGTCACCCACCTCTCCCGTCGAGCCCCGAGGGGACGCGTCATCGGTGCTGTGTGTCTCCCACTGCAGGGAACGCTGGCCCGACTCCAGCCCACAGGGCAGCAGAGCTGACAGCGAGGATGGTATCATCAGTTTCGTCTAATGCTGTAGCTTCGTCGCACGGAACAGTCCCTAGCACATCGTATGCGTTCAGCCTATATTTGAATGCAGTTCAGTTACGTCGGGCGTTACCCTATGGATTAGGGTGATCAGCAAAGTAGCCGTTAGACTCGCCCTGCCGTTCGTTCGAAGTCTGTCCTTTGAGGTTTGACATCAGGCCCAGTGCCTCTGACTCTGATTTGATCTGGGATTCCGTAGGAAACCTCAGCCTCCTGCTCCAGTCACCACAGGAGTCTGCCTGGGCAGCGGCGAAGGGGACGGGCGGCCCGGCAGGAAAAGCTGACGTAAGGAAGGCAGGGAACAGCCCACACATGTGGGTGCTTCGCCACCACACACACGTGACTGTGCGGGGTGCCCACAGCTGCCACCGAGGCCTCGTCCCAGACTGCCGTTCGCCCTTGGCCTCGCTGGTCGCCCTTCGCCCGCCCGCAGTGCTGAGCTGGGCTCGGATGTGTGCTGACGTTCACACTGGGGGCGCGTCGGAGAGGATGGGCACCCACCGTCGTCGTCGACGATACGATTCGGAGGAAGGCGTCAGGGCCAGCCCGCTCCCCCGGTGGCAGCAGCCTTGTCCAGCTCCTCCCCGAGCTGACTGCATCTCTGCAGCTTCTGGCTTCTGTCAGGGGCCAGGAACTCCGGGAGGCCTTCCGAACACAGCCGCAGAGGGTGTGTCTGCGGGGCGTTCACGCCGAGCGCGGCCTCCCGCAGGCCTTTGCGAGCATCCTGCCGCTTACCGTCCGAACTGCCGTTCATCTTCCCGGCCCACTGAGACGGACACATCCCCCGTGGTGACCCGTACGCTCCCGGTGTGGGCTGCCCACCAAGGCGTGCGCGGAGGTGCCTCCCGCACATTCAGATCCACATGCTCCCCACGCGCCCCGGGCCTGCGGGGAAGACCCAGCTCATCTCCACCCCCCTCGCTGGTTCTGTCTGGCCTGATCCTTCCTGCGGGCTGCTGGGCGAGGCCGCCGGGGTCCCCTCGCCTCGGGCCTTTCCCTTCTCCTGGAATGCTGTGACGGAAAGGGGGACAGATCCCCCCTTCTGCTCTTGTCTGCCGGCTCGTCCTGCAACAGGAACCGACACGCGGTTTGCCGTGGAGGCCGTCGGATGAGCTGTGGTCCATTTCGGAGTCGGCTAGACCAAGAGGATTCCTGGGGGATGTTTTCTGTCCTTTGTCATTGCTGAGGGCGACGGCCATAAAACCCAAGCAAAAAATAATGATGGCCTTGGAAATTCTGGGTTTTAAATCCAGCTCATTCGGGTCAGTCAGTGGTGACTTGGGTTAGAGGACATATTTTTCGATGAGAAATATATTTTTAACGGGCCACGCTCTGCTTCCTGCCTCCACGCCGCGGGCTTAGTTCGTGTTTCTAAGTGCTTCCTCTGTGCCGGGCACTGTCCCCAGTGATGGTTCATTTAGTCCCACGCGTGGGGAGGTGCTGTGATGATCCCACTGAACAGGCCAGGCAGCTGAGGCAGGAGAGAAGAGCACCTGCCCAGGGCCATATGAGTGAGCGGTGCAGCCAGGGTGTGCACCTGGGCAGTGTGATTGAAAGTTAGGGGTACACATATCAGGTCCCCATCGCTTGGGATTTCTCCTGGTTCCGTCTGAGCTAGTCTGACCCGAACACCCAGACAGTGGGAGGGTATGCTCGATCGGATATTGAAACTTATTTTTAAAATGTACGGCCTCTGGGCCCATAATTTTAAACTGGTTAAGATAATAATCCCGTTCAGGAGGATTAAATGGGACAGAGGCAGTTAAACACACACCAAGCGCACTGCCACAGGGCAGGAGCTGGCATCCTCTGGGAACTAGGCCGCTCAGCCATGTCAACCCCAGGAATCCATTACACCGACAACCTGAAGGAGCTGGGAAGCAGATTCTTCCCTGGGCGGGCCTCCGGATGAGCACGCAGCCCAGCCAGCGCCCTGATGTCCCCACACCTGGACTCCTGATCCCCGGAGACTAGGAGATAATAAATGAGTCTTGTTTTGAGCCACGAGCTTCGTGGCAGCTCGTGATACAGCAAGAGAAAACTAAGACAAGCATGGATAAAAAAAACATAATATTGCTAGAAAGAAAGCAAGCTGCAGCAAGATAGACACACAGCATGTCTGATGCCTCTTACGGGAAGCTTAAAAGCATACCAAGAAAGTCTGTATCCTGTCTGGGTTACGTGTGCGTGTGTGCGGTAAAGCCATAAAGACATGTGCTTCACTGATAGTTCCGGCTTCAGGAAAGCGTTGTTCTTGTGGAGGGAGGGGAGTGTGATCAGAGAGGCATGTGCGGGGACTTCGACAGTGTCTGTAGCGTTTTATTCCCTAAGTTGGGTAGAGATACAAGAGTGTTCATGATACTTTTCTCTCCACCTCTTTGTACATCTGAAATATTCCATAATGCACAGAAAAACCTGTCTTCAGCCTTAGGCTCCAGGGGGACTGACAGTGTGTGGGTGATGCATTTTGCCCACTGGACCTTGCCCACACCTGACAGTGGCGAGAAGGAGTGGGAGAAAGACGAGCCTGTGAGGCCCAGCCAGAGGTGGACGTGGGATGACGGAGGGAAGGTGGGAAGAGGAGGTGGACGTGGGATGATGGAGGGAAGATGGGAGGAGGGGGCCCAGGGCGATGGCGGTCCTCAGAGGAGCACTGGGGGAGCCCTGTCCCTCAGTCGCTCAGGGGGCCACCCACAGACTCAGCTCCCAGAGATCACAGATGGCTGCAAACGGGTGACCTCAGCAGTTCCACCATAAAACCTTGTCATTACCTGTGGCTTTGCCCTTGCATGCAGTGGACCGGTTACCACACAGCAGGCTTGCTGTGATCCTGCACTCTTAGAACACAACCATTAAAACAAAAACAAAACCCAACATGTTGATAGTTAGGCTATTAGGGAGAATCAAAATATTTCAAAACAACAATAACAGCAAAAAAACAAAAAAAAAACAAAAAAAAACAGCCACAGAACCCTGGACAGCCTGGTCTTTGGAAGGACCTTCGAGATGGAGGCTCTGACTCAGATGGTAAAGAAAATAGAAAATGATTGGGTCGTTCTATCATTTTTTTTTTTTAGCAGTTAGTCATCTTCCAGGAAGGGCAATGGGGTCTTTTTTCTCTTTGATTCACAGCCAGGAAGTTGGGGAGATGTTATGATACCTCGGCAGTATCAAAGAACCTCTAATCCCAGAGTGACTGGGAGGAGACTTTCCAGTGGTGTGCTGGTAATGTCTCACAGCTGTCTCTCCGGAGAGGAAGAGTCTCTGGTTTCTTTTCGGCTGCCAGTGGGAGGTCACTGAGTGTCAGTCGGGGAGAGTCAGGGAGAGATGCGCATAGTCAGCCTTTGAAAACGCACACACATGCACCTGAAGCTCCCTCCCTAGCAGAGTGGCGAGCATCCCTGCTGGAGGTCTCGGCCCCGGGAGGATGACTCTCCTCAGGGAGGAGACTCCTCTATCTATGGCCTCTCCTGCTCCTTCTCACCCCAAAGATGTTGAGATTTCACTGTCCCACTTAAGTAAAAGTACTTCTTTCATAGCCAGACCTTTTTAGAGGCTAAGAACGTATTAAACACCTTAACCAAAACTCTCTCTTTTTTTTCGAAAAGCAATAGGGAAGAGCGTCCTCCGTGGAGAAGCCGGGAACTCAGTGTGGGTGGACGATTGGACTGAGAGGTCCTGATCAGCTGGCAGAGTAAGTGGAAATTTCTTCCAGTGAGCAGAAGGAAATACCTTTCCAACAAATGGTGCTGGGACGACTGGATATCCACATGCAAAGGAATGGAGGTGGACCCTTACCTCACACCATATACCAAATTTAACTCAATGTGGATCAGTGACCTATAGAAAAGAGCTGGAACTATAACAAACGTAGAAGGAAGCTTGTAAAAATTATCACCTTGGTTCAGTCAGTGGTTTCTTACATATGATACCTAAAGCACAAGCAGTAAAAGAAAAAAAATTAACTGGATTTCATCAAAATAAAACAATTATACGCTTCAAAGATCCTATCAAGACAGTGAAAAGATAGTTCAAGGAACGGGAGAAAATATTTGCAAATCACATATTCATTAAGAGTCAAGTGTCCAGAATATATAGAACTCTTACGATGCAACCTAAAAATACAGATAATACAATTGAAAATGGGCAAAGAATTTGACTAGACAGTTCTCCAAAGAAGACATACAAATGGCCAATAAGCACAGGAAACGATGCTTGCTCAACATCATTAACCATTTGTCAAAACTCAAGATGTTCCTTCACACCTGCTAGGATGATATAACAAGAAAAAAAAGACGATAACAAGCGTTGGTGAGGACATGGAGAAGCTGGAACCTTTATTCACTGCCGGTGGGAACGAAAGATGGCGTAGACACTTCGGAAAACCATTGGACAGTTTCTCAAAAGTTAAACATCAAGTGATCCCATATGGCCCAAATCAATTCTATACCCAGCGAAATACCAAGAGAAGTGCAAACATATATCCACACCCAAACCTGCACACGGATGTTTATGGCAGTGATATTTATAACAGGCAAAAAGTAGAAACCACCCAGGTTCCCATCGACGGATGAATGGGTGAACGAAGTCGGCTTAGCCACAGGGTGGGGTGCTATTTAGCCACGAAAGGGAATGAATGAAGTGCTGGTACATGCTACGATGCGGGCGAACCTTAACAACGCCCTGTCAGTGACACAAGCCAGTCCCAGGAGGTCATATATCACATGATTCCATTTATGTGAAATGCCCAGAACGGGCAAATTCATAGAAAGAAAGTAGATTGGTAGTTGTCACAGGTGGGAGGAAGAGGAAACGGGACGTGGCTATTCATGGCCGTGGGGTTTGTTCTCGGGCTGAAGAAAATGTTCTCGAAGGAAATAATGGTAATGTCTGAACAGCCCCGTGACTGCACTAAGAACCACCGAACTGTAGGAGGGTGAGTTTTATCGTATGTGAATAATACCACAGTAAAAATATTTTTATGACTGTCTCAGGCCTTTGAGGGGTTAGGACAAAAAAAAAAATCAGTGGGCTAATAAACGCTTAGTTTGCAAAATTTATGAAACTCTTTTATGATTCTGAAATTTCCACATCTCATTTTATCTCCTCCTTCCTCCTTGGTCCAAAGGGCTTACGCTGCCGGTCGGAGCTTCTCAACCCTGGCCGAGCGTTTTTGAATCGCCGTGGGACCGTTCAGAAATGGGATGCCGTGCGCGGCCTGACCCACGGCCAATTACGTGAGTCTCTGGTTCCCGTCTTCCCGAACCTCAGCGTCCCGTTTTATTAAAGACTCCCAGGTGATTCGCCATGTGCTGTCAAGACTGAGAAATTAAAGACTAGACGAGATCTGGGAAGTACTGAGTCATATTATGAGGTCGTCCTTTCGCTAAATCTTTTTTTTTCCTTCTTAAGTCAAGTAAATTGAGATATAATTTATATACATGGAAATTTACCCTTTTAACATATGCAGTTCGATGAATTTTGACAAATGTATGCAGTCCTATGACAACCGCCACGATCAAGAAGCTATCCTAAGACATTTATTTATTTCCAGGACTCCCCCAAATGCCTCCTGTCCCTTTGCAATCGGTCCTGTCCCTCAAGGAGGAGATGCAAATGCTGGAACACTGTGCAATATTAAAAAACATGTCCGTGAAAATACGTGTAAGAAAATGGAGAAGAGAATTACTCGATAAAGTTTAGAGCAAATAGCAGGGAAAAAATCTATAATATAATCGTCATTGTTTAATCTTTTTTTATACATGTGCACGGATATATGTACCTCTCCATATATGTTTACCGTTGTAGAAGAAAAATCAATGGTTATTGCTGATTGTGAGAATTACAGGAAATGTTAGTTTTTGTTTTTCTTTTCTGTATTTTTCTGCATGTTCTAGTTTGTCTGCACATTGCTTTTATAATGAAAACAATAATGATATCTACAGCGTAGCCATCTATGGGCAAATGAGGCTTGAAGAAATTTCTGGGGACCAAACCACCATCCCCTCTGAGCTCCAGGCCCCCAGCTGGACACGCAGCCCTCTGCTCCCACACGCCGGCTCAGAGCGATGGTGACCGCCAGGAGAGAGTCATAAGATGCTGACTTCTCCTTGACCCAAGGAGCACCAAGCTCTTTCGTGGCCTCGAAGGGAGTGACAAACCCTCCTCCTTGCTGAGGGCTGCCTTCTGTCGTCCGTCCTCGCTGGCCCTTGCACATTCGCAGTCAAAGAGGCACGTCCCTGCGAGCACTGTGAGAGGTTTGCACGCAGAACCCACCTCCCACGGAAGGTGGGCCTGCGGGTGGATGTAGAGAGTGTGCGATTCGTAGCAGAGGCCATGAGGGCATGCGTGAGCTGAGACGAGATCTCGACAGTGCACGTCTGTTGAGGTTCGGGTTTCGGCAGAACCCTAACAGGAGAAACGAAGACACGTCTTCCAGTCGGACGGACCTGGAGCAGCTGAGCCCGGTGGTGGTGGCGCCCCACGCCAGACACGACGGGGTCGGGCTCCCTCGGGCCAGCGCGTTCATCTGCTGGGTTCTGGGTGATTGCTTAGGACAGAGAATTTGGAATGCAGTCAGAATGCTTTGTCCTACATTTTTCTCAAATAGAGGAAGATGATATGATAACATGTTGGTTGAGCCATCATTTGAACCAGGAACTTTGTGTTTTCTTTCCAGGTTGCTCTGGAATGGATTACAGGACAAAATAATGGGTTGGAATTAGTCTTGAGTTAAATGATTCCTCCAGTTTGGGTAGAGGCTCCGTCTCATTTTTCCATCGCTGCAGAGCAAACCCCTCCAAAATACAGCGCCTTAAAGCAATTACTTCTTTGCTCATCGTTCTGTGGGTTGGCAGCGTGGGCGAGGCTGTGCCGGGCTGACTCACAGAGCCCTGGCTGGGCTCGTTCGTGTCTGGGGCCTCAGCGGGGACGGCCAGGCCTCTTGCTCCTTCTGCTTTTTCATTCCAAGAGGGTGACAGCAGCCGCTGCCAGGCCACTGGAGGACCCGGCTCAGACTCATAATGTCACTTAGCCACAGTCTGTTGAGCAAAGGAAATCGCAAAGGTGGGCCAAGGTCAAGTAGTGGGGAAATACACTTAACGTCTGGTGGGAGGAGCTGCAAAGGGTCTGGGGCCATTTGAAATCCCCCGTGGCCTCCCAGCCTGAAGACAACGGTGACGCTAGACAAACAGGAAGCTCTGGAAACTGGTTTTCTTGTCTCCGAGCCATCCATCGAGCATCGCTTGTCCTTGGCCGTGACTATTTCCTCCTGGGGTTCCCCACATCTCTCTCTCTCTGTTCTCAGCAGGACGGCAATAAATCACGTTGCTACTGGGACACTCACTGAGCCATGGCGAGCCGCTTGGGATGCCTTCAGCTCCCCGAAACAAAGCCCCGACTCGGGAAAGCTCCGAAGCAGGACAGCTCGAGGGGGAGTCAATTCAGCAGCGTAGCAAAGTAATGAAAAAATCAGAGTCCTTCCACCTGTCTGCTCGGCCATCCTTGATACTGTTTTCGTTGTCTTTGGAGCTCACTCCTTATGTTTGGTTGTGAGGTGTCATATAAAGATGTGACCGTGTCTCTTCCTTGAGTCATTTATTCTCTGAGTGAAGGAACCTTTCCTTGAAGCTCGGCATGCAGCCTCTCCCTACGTCTCATTGGCCCCGAGGGCACTGCATATTCCTGCCCGAGCCAGTGCCCAGGGCCTCAGGATCCAGGTTCCAGGAATCTCATAAAGCCGGACGAGGACATGCGATGAGTGACCCTGGGTTACTCTTTTGTTTTTTTTGTTTTGTTTTTGTAATAGGAGAGAGACAGCCGATCGAATTCAAACACCGTCTGTCAATTAAATTAGACAACAGCAGTATGTCGGTGTTAATTTCATCCCTTTGACCACTGTCAAGGTTATGCAAGTACGTCCTTGTTGGGGGAAAATGTTACACACTGAAGTTGGAGGTAAAGAGGTGAATCATGTCTTTAAGTGATTCTCACATGTTTTGGGATAGAGCGAATGTGGTAAAACATGAACGTTTGGAGAAAGGCACTTTCAAACCCCAGAGACCCGGCCCCCGGGGCGGGAGACACACACGCAAATGCTTTTTAACAACTTCTCCGGGATCTCCTCAAATGGAAAGAGTCTCCGGTATTTTTAGCTGCTGTGGTATCTCTTAACCGCTGGGCAGAGAAGGAACACCCCAGATCCTGGTGGCTCCTCCCCTGGCCTGGCCAGGATTTAAGCCCAGGGAGGGAAGCGGGGAGCGGAGAGGACCAGGGACCAGCACGGAGGCTGCAGCCCCAGGGCGCGGCTCCCAGGCAGGAAGTGTCGGCAGGGGTGCCCAGCAGCCGCCCAGGTAAGCATGGGAGGAAGTGTCCGCAGGGGTGCCCAGCAGCCGCCCAGGTAAGCACCTGGTGGGTCTCCCGTCTCCGGAGGCGTTACCTGTGAGAGGAGGAAGGCGGCCAGGTGCGAATGAGCTCCTGCGCCCTGGTGCCCCAGCCTGGTCATCCAGGCAGGGTGACCAGTCCCTTGTCACCCTCATGCGGAGGGAGAACCAGTTAGGAGATGCTCCCCAGAACCTGAGCTACGTGTCGCTCGCCAGGAGCACATGCAGTGCCCACCAGGGGCCTGAGCGCAGTCGCCTCACCTGGCCGACCGCAGGGATGTGGCAGGGTACGTCTGGAGCAATGGGATTTGTGGGAAATGTTTCCTGAGAGTCTAGCATGTTCTTTCCTTCTTTGCTTCTTTGCTGGCTTCTTTCAATGTCAAAGTGCTTTTTTTTTTTTTTTTTTTTTGTAATTTCTCTGTGCCTCACTTAAAAAAAAAAATCCTAAAATAGAACTTTTACTTTTGCCGTGATTAGGAGACTATTATAACTTCCCCACTCCCTGGATTGTGTATATACCAATTAGGATGATGTTTGCAAATGTACTTGGAGAGCTTTGAAGTTTATTCAGACATTTCATTTTATAGGTTTTGATTCTTATTTGGAAGATGACAATGTCTTTTCCCCGTATTCTCATGCTGTTACTCTCATAGTGTCTCAAAGGAGACATTTTGAAACATTTTAGCACATGGCGTGATAGAGACTAGTTTTTGGAGGTCTTTTTTATTTATCTGTTTAGTTTTGTGGTTGGAGAGAGCGGGGGAAAGAGAGGGAAAGAATGAGCGAGAAGAGTCACTTCAAAGCACGAAACTTGAGTTGCTTATATGAGCATTAAAAAAAAAAAAAGTCCTAATAAAAAAATAACCAACTACCCACATCTGGACATAGGGTAGCCACAGTGTTTAAAGTCCACCTGTTCTTGGAGAAGCCAAAGCCATCACCAGGGTGTCAGGTGACACCTGCTCAGCCGGGACCAGAGGGTGTTGGCCGGCAGAGCACGGAAAGCATCGCCGGTGTCTGGCAGCTGGACAGACGCTCGCTGAATTCAGAGTCAAGCACGGTGACGGTGTTGGCGGAAGGGACTTAGCAGGAACAGAGGGCAGCAACGTTGGTTTCACCTTTCCTAGGATGGAGGGGAAAAAAACCACCTGACATTTTTTATGCAATGCCATGTTCTGCTGTGTCCCCAAGTTTGCGGGCGGCCGCTGCCTCCCAAAGCGCGGCGGGCGGGGAATGGGATGGCATGGCTTCGAACCCTCTCTTGGCTTCCCGTTTCCATTGCAGCCTCGTTCTGTGGTTTGAGGTGCAGGTGGGACCAAGGTGTGTTTCGCAGAAGATGCCTGAGGACACGGGGCGCAGAGCCGGCGGGAACTCGTGTCCGTCCACCGCTGGGTCCAGAGCTTCGGCTCCTGGATACGGACATGAGGTCACGGCTTGGGTTCTCTAGCGGCATCTGGAGCCACCGGCCTGCGGGCTGACGGCAGGCGTGGGGGACAGGGGCCCGAGAAGTCCTGTAGGTGCCCGGATCTCAGGCCTGATGCCTGGACCGGCCGGGCGTTGCCCGCTGATGCCCACCGGCCACCATCTCAGTATGAGCCGTCATCTCGGGGACGGGCCTGGAGAGCAGGGGGAGCTGGGCAGGCCCCCGGCGGTCAGCAAGGACAAGCCCATCGTCCTCTTTGGTAGACGGCTGGAACGTCCAGGTTATTCCCCTGTGTGGACAAGCACACGTCGCAGTAAAGAAAGGCATCCCGGCTGCTCCTTCGTGTGCCTCCCTTCAGCACCATTCAGTGGAGGCAGAGTGTGTCATCAGCCGCCCCTCTACCCGTGGGGAAGACGGCCAATCGTATATGAGGTGATACATGCTCAGTTATTCTGGAGACAGGCGTTTGGTGCGACGTGGTGGGAGGTCCCTGAATGTACGTCCTTGTGTCCATCTGACCTCCCCATGTGTGAGTCCGTGCATCCCCGCGAAAGCAGACGGAAGGTCTGTCTGATGGTGGGAAAGGGGTTCATTCCTGGGGGCACACGAGCAGCTTTGCTGGGGCTCGGGAAGGGCTTTGAAGGCCCTTGGCACAGAGGGATGCACAGAGCCGGTGCTGAGAACCGGTAGCCGCCTTTCCCACCCCGCGTCCGAGCGAGGCGGGCTAAGGTTCGGTGGACAGCACGGAACAGCCACACCCGCCCGTGGCCACCCGTGAGAAAGTGACAGGGTGCAGAGGCTGGGTGAGGGACACTGTCCTTTATGGTGTCCAGCCTGCGGGGTGGGCGGACTCGGTGGGAAGCGTTTCTCACGAACGGGGGACCTCACGCAGTGTGAGGGTCATCTGCCAGGATTCCTGGGGTGCTCACTGGCTGTGGCCACTCAGCCGAGTGATGCCTGCAGTGCGACCCTGTTAAGCCTTTTCATATAAAATTAGTTTTTCATTCTCACCCACCCCTCGCCGTCTGCAGAGACCACCTGTGCCGCGTTCGGTGTCACAGAGACCGGAACTAGAACTGCTCATGTCTGTCCTGGGTGTGCCCTGGCAGAGGCCAGGCCACCTTGGGCACTGTGCCTGCAACTCCTCCATCGTCTGGTGATGTCCACCCTGTCACTGGGGGACAGAAGAGCTTTTCAGTGGCCCCGCTGGAAATCCGTGAGAACGCAGATTTTCTAAAGCCCCTCAGCAGTGCTCCCCTTTGCTGGTGGTCAGCCCTGAAGGCAGGATGAGGTCACCAGGGGGCCGGAGATGACAAGCGCAGAGACCGGTGATGGCGGCTGGGAAACTGGCTGCCGCCCTCTTTGGCGTCAGTAGTGCCTTTTATTCCTGACCGGGGTGTAGGTCCTCCTTTGGAGAAATAAGGTGGCCCGGAGACCGTCGGCCGTGGGGTGTGGGGAGACCACCAGGCTCAGAGTCCATCCCCTCCGCGGGCCTCACCTGCGCGGCAGAGGGAGGGCTCGGTGCGCATGCGCGTGCGCCTCCCGGGGAAGCCAGCCGCGCGGGCCCTAACCCGCCGCGGGAGAAGCGCCGCTGGCTTTCCAGGGCCGGTGCGGGGCTCGGAGGGAGTGCGGGCAGAGGATTCACTTTCTGAGCCATTGCCGTTTAACTGAGCCCCTTGCAGGGCTTGAGTTTCCTTGACTTTCCCAGAAGCCCTCTCTTAAATACAGGAAGGAGGTCGTTTGGTCTGTTTCTCGCGTGCAGTGACCCTGTCATTGGATTTGCCGAGAGGGGCGGTGCCCACCGCGGGGGGTGGGGAGGGGAGATCGCAGACATGGGGAGTGGGCAGGCCTGGTGTTCCGTCCCAGCTCCGATGCTCATTAGCTGCACGTCCTCGGGCCAGTTACTTGACGTCTCTGAGCAATTATTAAAAAGAAAAAGATATTCGTGGACTCCCAGGATTTTGTTGTTTCAGTGAGAATAGTGTTCATGAAGCGTCTGGCACAGTACCCATCATCTAATACCATGTGCAGAACCTCAGGGGCTGTTACGGTTTAACCACCAACGATTCCTCTGGCCGGGACTGCGCGGTGAGGCTGGGGGTGCAGAGGGGACCCACACAGTCACGGCCACCGTCCTCCACAAGCCCATGGAGCTGCCTGGGCCAGGCGCTCACAGCGGGCTCCGGGGCTGTCCGTGTGTGGCTGTGAGTTACAGCCACGGCGGAAAGAACAGGAAGTCATGCTCAGTAGTTGATTAAAAACAAAGCAGACCTCAGAGTGTGGACTGAGCATTATCATGGGCTTGGCGTGGCCCGTGCCGGGCGAGGCAGGTGTGGTCATTCCCGCCTTATAGAGGAGACGAAAAGCTCGGGATAAGCAGCCTCGGGGAGACTAGACGCCCCGGCACCTCCGGTTTGTCTCTGCAGTGCCGTAGCTGCCTGTCACAGCGAGAGGGGGAGCCTGGGCGTGGGAGGGGCTCAGCTACCCGGAGAAGACTGGGCTCCCCGACTTCGCCAGACGCCTGCACAGATGCTCACACATCTCGAGTCGGCCACAGAGGCAGCCTGCTCCTGGGTGTAGGTGACAGCCACCACGACAGCCCAACGAGAGGCATCCTGTGCGTAAATCTGAGGCGTCCACTGGGTCTCCCGTCATCCACCCTGCCTCCGCGTGCTGTCATTGGGAACGTGCCATCCCGGACAGGGCCCAGGGAGAGGGATCCACACCCCCTGCTGGTGGCACAGGCTGCTCCGGCCCAGGTGGCCTGGCTCGACTGACAAACCAGCTGCCTGGGCGCCGACAGAGTTGAGGGTGACTGAACCCCCTGGCATGTGGGACTCCGTGCTCTGACTCGGGAGGGCCCCAAGAGGAATCAGCTTTCCGTCCTGTCGTTAAGGGGCTCACAACCTTCCTACAAGAGTAGCTAGCGATACACAAAGTGCATTTCTCTGGATGCCTGGCAGGAGAGCTAGGCAGGCGTCTGCACTAGGGGTTAGGGGGATCGAAGCCTGGCACGCAGCAGGCCCTCAATACAAGACAGGTCTCTCGGTCACGGTTAAAGTGCAGGTGAGCACAGGTCAGATGTGTGGAGAGGTGAGGGCCTCCGGGAGTGTGAACGGTGTGAGGGCAGGAGGTAGTGTGAACGGTGTGAGTGAGAGCAGGAGGTAGTGTGAACGGCGTGAGTGAGGGCAGGAGGTAGTGTGAACGG